>JACXGJ010000198.1:0-157699 GCA_016801105.1 Esox niger
ACATCAAGTGATCTACAAAAAGAATGGCAAACAGCAGCTGGGGTGAAGTGGACAGCGAGGATGGTTTGAAACAGGCTCCTAGGGGCAGGGTTGAAGATGTGCAAAGCTAGAAAAAAAGCCCTTCATCAATGAGGAGCAATGAGGAGCCAGGCTGAAGTTTGCACAAGACTATAAGCATTGGACCGTAGAGGAATAGAGTAAGGTCATCTCTGTCGAGTCAAATGTTCAGCTTTGCCCAACACCTGGTCGTCTAATGGTTAGACGGAGACCTGGAGAGGCCCACAAACCACAGTGTCTCACACCCACTGTGAAATGTGGTGGAGGATCGGTGATGATCTGGAGATGCTTCAGCAAGGCAGACTGGTCTTTGTGAAGGAAGCATGAATCAAGCCAAGTACAAGGTAATCCTGGAAGAACACCTGCTTCCTTCTTCTCTGACAATGTTCCCCAACTCTGGGGATTGGTTTTTCCATCAGGACAATCCTCCATGCCACACAGCCGGGTCAATTAAGGTGTGGATGGAAGAACACCAGATCAAGACCCTGTCATGGCCAGCCCAATCTCCAGACATGAACCTCAGTGAAAACCACTGGAATTTGATCAAGAGGAATATGGATGGTCACAAGCCATCAAACAAAGCTGAGCTACTTGAATTTCTTTGCCAGGTGTGGCAAAAGTCACCCAACAGCAATGTGACAGACTGGTGGAGAGCAAGCCAAGACACATTAAAACTGATTTAAAAATCATGGTTATTCCACCAAATATTGATTTCTGAACTCTTCCTAAGTTAAAACATTAGTAATTTTTTGTTCAGAAATTAATATGAATTTGTTTTCTTAAAAAAAAATTGGTCTGAAAACAATGAATATTTTTTTGGTTATACAAATACAGTGTTATTCACTGTTGCCACACACTCTCTCATTACACCAATACATTTCACCAGAAAAGTATGCAATCCAATGAGCTTTCGTTTTATATTGTTTGGTGTTCAAAATTGTGCATAGAAATAATGATTTGAACAAAACACTCACTTATTTTTATTTGGAATTTGGGAGAAGTGTTATACACATGCGCGCACACACACACAGCTCTGGAAAAGATAATAAATCAGCTTCTCTGGTTTTACTATTCATAGGTATGTGTTTGAGTTAAATGAATATTCTATAAACAACTGACAACATTACGCCTAAATTCCAAATGAAAATATTAGGCAAGTGAGTATTTTGTTCGAATCATTATTTCTATGCACAATTTTGGACACCAGACTAAATAAATTTGAATTCTCATTGGATTTTCAGGTGAAATGTATTGGTGTAATGAGGGAGTGTCAGCGTTCTGGTGATCGAGGAAGGAAGAAGCGGACTGCGGAGCTATTACATGTATGGTCATTTAATAAAGATGAGCTGACATGCTCTGTTTAGTCGAGACAATAACACACAAAGACAAAGGGAGCAGAGGGAACATATATACTGAGGGGAATGACTAAATGATGATCAGGTGCGCTAAACGAGACAACAGGTGCAATGAGTTGATGAGATGGGCGATGGTGTCAGAAGGCCGGTGACGTCGAACGCAGAAGCCCACCTCCTGCAGGGGGAGGATGGGCAGTAGATGGCATAGTCGTCACAGGGAGGGTGTGGCAACTGTGATTAACACCCTAATATCAAGGTGTTCATAATTATTAGGCAGCTTCATGCCTTCATTAATAAAAAAATGTTAAAATGCTTTTCAGACAAGATATGACCACCATACAATCAAACATTTTGTTGTGAATAGTCAACTGGGGTCCTAAGATGCAAATTAACTGCAAAAGACTTGGGAAGAATTAAATGTGAAGTTCCCAGGAATCCATTATCCTCCAGTGCCATCATATTCCAGAACTGCAACCTACCGGGAAGTACAAGGTGTCAAGTTCTCAGAGACATGGTCAAGGTCAAGAAAGCTGTAACACGACCATCACTGAATAAGATTTGAAATGTACTGTATAGACTGAGCATAGAAATACCTGATTACAGATTTTTCTGGATCACTAATGGACACACTGCACTACTTCAGGCCAGCTAGGTGGAGGGGTACTAGTATGGGCTGCTATCATTACGGGTGAGGTAGTTGGACCTTTTGAAGATGGACTGAAACTCTATTCCCAAACCTACTGCCAGTTTCTGGAAGATACTTTCTTCAAACACTGGTACAGGAAGAAGTCCTCAGCATTCAAGAAGGCCGTGATCTTCATGCAGGACAATGCTCTATCACATGTATCCAATAACTCTACTGCTTGGCTAACCAGCAAGGGCAACAAAGATGCCTGAATAATGACCTGGCCCCCTTCCTCTCCTGACTTAAATCCTATTGAGGATTATGTGGGCTCTTCTCCAACGTGAGATTTGAGAAAGGACAAACATGTTCATGAATTGTAACACATTTTGTTATTTGTTACACTTACTTAAAAATTTGAGTATAATCATGTGAGTTGGGAGATTTTTAAAATGTATTATTAATTGCCTAATAATTGTGCACTCTTATGTATTCCCCTGAGAAAGATCAAAACTCACTTCTCCTTTGTTAAATATTGATGTTTGAGGTTCAAATTTATTTTGGATTGACTGAGAGCATCATGTTCTTTAAAAAAATTGATTAATCTTGAGGAATACAATTTGCCTAATTATTGTGCATGCAGTATATATAGCTATTTGGCATATTGTGACTTCTGCAGCTGCATTTATATTTAAACACATCTTTTTTTTTAAACATTGAAACTGTTTTTACTTTGTCATTGTGATATGTGTAGACTACTTTGATATTTTTTATAAATTATATCCATTTTCAAAATTAAGCTGTATTGGGATGTATGAAGAAAAAACATTTCTGGTGTATGAAAGCCCATACCAGTCTATGTATGAAAGAAAAATGAAACGGTTGCAAACATGTTTTCTTTCTTAAGGTATTGAGCAGAATGATTATTTTCAGGGAAAATGTGAAAGGGCTTAGGTTTTAGACTAGGGGAAAAGAGATGTGAGGTGTGACTAATGAGATTTCAAGAAAGTTTGGAATGTGTCATTTGCGATAAAGGGGGGTAGTAATTAGATTGTTAA
This sequence comes from Esox niger, assembly GCA_016801105.1. NCBI lineage: Eukaryota > Metazoa > Chordata > Actinopteri > Esociformes > Esocidae > Esox > Esox niger. Next base: position 3,093 of record JACXGJ010000198.1, read on the forward strand.
TAGTGCTTGATAGGGTGGGTCACATTCAGATGTTGTGCCCAGTGGACTGAGCTTATACACTTCAGTGTTTCGTGTACCTTTTTTTACCTGGGACAGGCCTGCAAAGTTTCAAACATGTGGGTCGAATTTTGTTTTCTTTACAAAGCACTATAAGAGTATTGATTGCGCCAAAGGGTTTGGTATGTAGCATAGCTGATATGTTTGCTGTTTCTGGCGGTTTGGACATTTTCAGTAATACACTGGAATAATTTTGAATCCTTTCACTTTGTTAAGATTTATTCCTAAATTAGGTTGTATTGTTATTTTCTTTAAAATAATTATTCAGGATAATGCTTTGTGGTGTTAGGAATATTATGAATTGGAATATACATTACCAATCAAAGGTTTGGACAGACCTACTCATTTGATTTATTATTTTGTAAAATAATGCTGAAGACATCAACACTGTAATTGAACACATGGAATTATGTCGTAACCAAAAGAGTGTTTAACAAATCGAAATACATTTATATTGCTAATTATTTGAAGTAGCCACCCTTTGTCTTGATGACAACTTTGCACCCTCTTGGCATTCTCTCTACCAACTTCATGACCAATTAGGCAAACCACAATCCAGCCACATTTCCACAAAACACCCTCTTCCCTCTTTGCCACAAATTGATTTGCAAAAAGAGTACGCAAAGTTTGCAATGTGCGCCAAGGTTTTGCTAAGATGGTAAATGTCATCTTCTTCATCTTCATCCGCTTATTTGTTATCGGGTCGTGGGGTCAGCAGCTCCTGCAGGGGACCCCAAACTTCCCGAGCTACATTTGCCAGTTCTGACTGGGGGATCCCGAGTAGTTACCAGGCCAGTGTCTAAATATAATCTCTTCACCCAGTCCTGGGCTTACTCCGAGGTCTCCTCCCAGCTGGATGTGCCTGGAACACCTCCCTAGGGACACATCCTGGGGGGCATCCTTTCCAGATTACTAAACCACCTCAACTGGCTCCTTTCAATGCAAAGGAGCAGCGGCTCTACTCCGGGTTCCTCACGGATGACTGAGCTTCTCAACCTATCTCTAAGGGAGACACCAGCCACCCTTCTGAAAAGACAAATTTCAGCCGCTTGTACCCGCAATCTAGTTCTTTCGGTAATGACCCAAGCTTCATGACCATAGGTGAGGGTAGGAACGAATATGTACCGATATATCGAGAGCTTGGCCTTCCGGCTCAGAGAATGCTTTACCGACCGCGCTGCTCCGTTTCTCCGGCCAATCTCCTGCTCCATTTAAATGTCATGTCAATCGGTAACATGTTCAGATTTATATTTTTTTTTTTCTGTTATTTAAAACAGAATCCTAAATTAATGCCACCATTCTAAGTGTATATGTATGTCATAAATGACAATACATACTGACGTTAGTCATTCATAAAATATTTTTTAACATTTACATCCTGTTTGGGAAACATTTTCCTCCCTCTTAGGTGTGTATTCCTAAAAAGGTGGTAATTGTTTGGCTATTTTGGTCACAGCGTCTGAGGTTGTATTTTTGTGCCAGAGGAAGCTACTGGAGACATTTTCAGACCTGTTTCCGCATATCTCATATTCACGCTGATTTGATTTTGTTTCAGCTCCCAGAGGAGCTGCTCCAGGAGAGAGATAAGAGGGCCAAGTGGCACGGCATCCCCAAGCTGCTCCAGAAGCTCCATGAGAGCAGCCACCCTAACAGTGACCTCTCCCAGACACACAGTCTGCTGAAGGTTGGCGCAATGTTTGGATGGACCCATTCAGTGTCATTTGCTCTTATTCACACTGGTATTCAAAAACAAGTATTCTCTGACAGGAGCTGTCATCCCTACTATCCATGGAAGCAATGTCTTTTGTCACAGAAGACCGGAAGACTGCTCAAGAATCCACATTTCCCAACACGTACACCTTCGATCTGTTTGGTGGAGTAGATGTAAGTTTGTGTATGTTATACTCTATTTGTGGGCTTTCTGTCTGCTTGAATAGTCTGGCCATTCTCATCTGGCCCCTCTTATTAACAAGGTGTTTTCACCCAGAGAAATCCTGCTTCCCTGGATGTTTTTTGTGTATTGTACAATTCTCTGTAAACTTGAGACTGTTGAGCGTGAAAATCCCTGGAGGTCAGATGTTTGAGATCCAGGACAACCATGTCTGGCATCAACAGTCATACCAGATCACGTGTCTTCCCTATTCTGGTGTTAGATTGAACACTAACTAAACCTCTTGGTGACGTATGCATTCTTTATACATAGAATTGCATCTACATGATTTGCTGTTTGGCTATTTGCCTTAACGAGCAGGTGTGCCTAATAAAGAGGCCACTGATTGGATCTTGCTGCCATATGAGATGCTTACAGGTGGTATGTAATGTTTTTTACATTGTTTTTTACATTGTTTTTTCTACCTTCAAAGCTGCTGGTAGAGATCCTAATGAGGCCTACACTCACTATGAAAAAGAAGAAACCTAAAAGTAAGCGATAACATGTCGGGCATGATATAATTCCTCTCTGATGGCTGCACTTTGGGATGTGTTGGGAAGTTGCTTATTTCAGTGTTTTTCTTCTTTCAGTGAATGATGACTTTATCAAAGATTGCCTTAGTGTTCTCTACAACTGCTGCATATGTGTAAGTCATCTGGACACTGGTCATAGACAGTATAGAATGTATCATGTCTGCCATTTTATCAAACACGGACATGAATAATTTGCTGAATATCTCCCACTTAATTTATTCAGACAGAAGGGGTAACAAAGAGCCTTGCAGCCAGAAACGACTTTGTCCTGTTTCTGTTCACCTTAATGAGGAACAAGACAACATTTCTACAGACCGCAACTTTAATCGAGGATATTCTAGGAGTCAAGAAGGTCAGTGCAGCCAAAACCTATACAACAGTCTTTCACCAATTTTTCTCACTCTTGGTGGAGGTTTTGTGTCCATGATGGTGTTATGCTAATGGTGATCCATACTCTGGTCCTCTCTCTGTTCCAGGAGATAATCCATTTGGAGGGGATTCCTAACCTGTCTCGTCTGGTGCAGAGCTTCGACCAGCAACAGCTAGCAAACTTCTGCCGAATCCTTTCCGTCACAATCTCAGAACCTGATTTGGGCAATGATGACAAACACACCTTGCTAGCCAAGAATGCCCAGCAGAAACGCAACGCCAGCCCCTCTCGTGCAGAGGTCAACCAGGGTAGGACAGTGATACGGTGAAGAGATTAAACGTTATTCCAATTGTGTATCTCAGTTACCTGTTTATAGGGATTTAATTATTTTTTCATAATTGCCTCTCCTTTGTAAAGTACATGATCAAGTCCTTACCTTTCTGTTCCCAGTGACGCTCCTTAACATCCCAGGTTTCATTGAGCGCCTGTGCAAGCTGGCCACCAGAAAGGTTTCTGAGGCCACCGGCGCTTCTAACGTTCTGCAGGAGCTGGAGGACTGGTACACATGGCTGGACAATGCCTTGGTGCTGGATGCCCTCATGCAGATGGCCACCGAGGAGGCTGAGCCCAGCAGCACAGGTCAGCAGGCTGATTCATTTCCCATACCACTGTCTCTTTTGAAAAGACTAATCAAACAGGGTATGACAGCGGTAAACCATCATCTGAGAATGAGCTTATTTAGGTGTCGAGCTCATTGTGGAACTCACCAAGGGCACCTAGTAGACGATATATGTCAACCAGTTAAGCTTTTATAGATACATTACAAGGGAATTCACATTGGGAGATGCTAAAGTCAGATTACGAAAAAGCAGCTGGGGAAGTAGTTTTCTCTGGTATAATCTGTCTCTGTTAGGGCAGGGAAAAAAGTATAGTGACGGAAGGTCAGCACAGGCTCACAATCGACTAAACTTTAAAGGATCAGAGACATAACTGTATGTTGAAGAGATAGGTGTTGAGGAACCCATTACTTGGCAGAGGTGGAGGACTTTGCTCTTACTACTCCTTGTTTGCTGTCTCCTCTTCCACAGAGTCAGACGAGAGTTTGCTGGCCACTAGCCCTCTCAGGCACCGTTTGCCACAGTCCATGAAGATTGTCCATGAGATCATGTACAAGGTGGAGGTGCTGTACGTGCTCTGTGTGCTGCTCATGGGCCGTCAGAGGAACCAGGTAAAGGGCTGGGGCCCAGACTGGAATCTTCAAGCAATATAAGTTAGGGGTCGGCTGTCCTCTGTATTTGAACCCCTTCTTTCTCTTCAGGTACACAAGATGCTTGCTGAGTTCCGTCTGATTCCAGGACTCAACAACCTGTTCGACAGCTTAATCTGGAGGAAGTTTACTTCGTCTAATCATGTGGTACATGGCCAGAATGAGAACTGTGACTGCAGTCCGGTGAGCAGTGCACTAGCTGTCACTGGACGTGATTAGTAACTTTTTCTGCAATCCTTAATCCACGTACATACTACCATGGCAGTGTTTAAAATGTCCTAATACCAAACTCTTCAATTCTGATCTCCCCTTAGGAAATATCCTTCAAGATCCAGTTCCTGAGACTTCTCCAGAGCTTCAGTGACCACCATGAGTGAGTATCCTTTCAAATGATCTGTCTGACAGAAAGTTCCCCTTCTGGCCTTGCTTGTGTAAAATGCAGAATTGTCTTTCATTTCAGGAACAAGTACCTTCTTTTGAACAGTAATGAGCTGAATGAACTAAGTGCAATCTCTTTGAAGGCTAACATACCAGAGGTGGAAGCCTTGGTCAATACAGATCGGTAGGCATGACATACACCCACCTTTTAGATTGTGCCTTCAATGTTCTGGGAAACCAGGAATGAAATGCCATGTTCTGGGTATAAATCTGATAGGTGAGTCCAACAACCCTCCCCCCTGTCTCCTTGTGCACCTACAGGAGTTTGGTTTGTGACGGGAAAAAGGGTCTCCTTACACGTCTCCTCATTGTCATGAAAAGGGAACCCCCAGACTCCTCCTTCAGGTTCTGGCAGGCAAGAGCAGTGGAGAGTTTCCTCCGTGGTGCCACCTCCTATGCGGACCAGATGTTTCTGTTGAAGAGGGGTCTGTTGGAACATATCCTGTTCTGCATCGTGGACAGTGGCTGTAAGTCCAGGGATGTGCTGCAGAGCTACTTTGACCTGCTTGGGGAACTCATGAAGTTCAACATTGATGCGTTCAAGAGGTTCAACAGATATGTCAGCACTGGCGACAAGGTGAGAAACCGCTTAGTACATTACTCCTTATTACATAGTTATCGGTAAATTCAAAATGTGTTCTGATAATTGTAACATACATTTAATCACTGTCCTCATTTACTATAGATGGGCTACACAAGCAACCTAACTTTCTGTGTCAAATAATCGCAAGTCAGAAAGTCATGTCTGAATTTTGGGGTAGAAAAACATTTTTATTCAGGGCCATATCTTTTGGAGCCTAAAGATATAGAGCAATTTGTCTGCTTTTGAGGATAGTTGGCTAGCCCTTACTTATTGACAAACAGAGACGCTGTGGCCAACATACGACATGCTACAATTCAATTATTTTCAAACTGCACGTATCGATCCAATCCAAAATCCAGATTGTATCCCTTTAAGGCCTGCACTGTGAATAAAGCTAAGATAACCACTCTTCAGTGTGAAACTGCACTGTTAGGCATCTTAATGTCCCGGAGAATTAACCAACTAATGAAAGGTTCCTGAGGTCAACCTCTGAAGGTAATTTTATTTGACTCTGATTTGTGTGTGTGCCCCATCCCTCTGTCCGGCTCGGCTACAGTTCCAGACATTCATGTCTCAGATCAACAGTTCTCTGGTGGACTCCAACATGCTGGTGCGCTGCATCGTCCTGTCATTAGACCGCTTTGAGAGTCAGACAGACGACTTGAATGGTAAACGAGCACTTCTACTCATTTTGCCATCTATGGATTCCCATTGAGAGTGAATAGAGGGAAGGCAGACGGCCAGATGTATGATCTTTGCTATCTGGTCTAGTTCAGCCTTGAGTGCATTGGCTTTGCTGTTCCTGGTGTCAGTGTTGCTGATTCTGTGCCCGCAGTAGTGGAGGTGCTGTCCGAATGCTGTCTACTGTCCTTTATGGCCCGTGTGGAGAACAGGCTAGCCTTTCTCTTCAGGCTAATCAACATCATCAACGTGCAGACTCTCACACAGGTCTCTAACACCCAATACACACACGACCGCATGCGTGTCTTGATGTCTGGTAACGATGACTAAATCCTTAGTGGTTTGAGGTTGTTGGTGTCACACAAGTGGTGCTGACCTGTTTTAATCTGCCGGTCTAGGAGAACGTGAGCTGTCTGAACACCAGCCTCGTAGTTCTGATGCTGGCCAGGAGGAGGGGAAAACTGCCCCTCTATCTCAATGCCCTTAGAGAGAAGGAGTATGCAGAGAAGTACCCTGGCTGCCTGCTCAACAACTTCCACAACCTGCTGCGTTTCTGGCAGCGCCACTACCTCAACAAGGACAAGGACAGCACCTGTCTGGAGAATGTGAGTGTCTCTTCAGGGGGGCAGGGGGGGACGTCAAACTCCACTGAACAATAATAAACGCAACATAAAATGTGTTGGTCCCATGTTTCGTGAGCTAGTAATAAGAGATCACAGAAACTGTTTGCAAAAATACTTTTCTCGTGTTATGCACGGATTTGTTTCCGTCCCTGTTAGTGAGCATTTTTCTTTTGCTGTGGTAATCCCTCGACCTGATGGTGGGACGGGATCGGACTGCATGCACATTACGGAGGTGAACCTTGTGCAGGGCGCAGTAGGTCATCCTAAAATGTGCACTTTGTTAACCCAGTCATGTGATAGCGGTACATTAGGGCCTTATGGATATCCCTATATGAACTGCAACTCAGTTTTTATTTTCTTTCTAAAATGTTTTGAGCCTACCCAATGAAGCCTGGCTTCTCTGCCTCGCTATTAAGTTGTATTGCTTAGAAAAGTATTTCGTTCTGTTCTGTTTCATTGTGCCTGTATGCCAGGTCTGGTTGTCCATTTCATTGCTTCAAACTCCATGTTCTTTGTGTAAAAATGTGTTGTTTGACTCCTAGATCTGTTGTCCTCTCACCCTCAGAGCTCCTGCATTCCCTTCAGCTACTGGAAGGAGACCGTGTCAGTGCTTCTGGACTTGGACAGGACTTCTCCATGTGCCATAGCCAGCTACATAGATGAGCCCTTTATGGACCTGGACAGGGACCTGCTGGAGGATTAACCCATACACACGGGCTGGGCTGGTGGAGGGGGTGGGTGACTGGGTTGCAGGCATGGCTGACGACCCAGCAGCCTGGGAGTGCTATGCAACACGGATCCTGACATCTGCATCCTGGCTTGGATGAAGTTAATGCAGAAGGGATGATTCTACTTTGACCTTGGTTCTCCAGTCTTCTCCTTTTTGGACTGCACCCGTCTGTTCACCCCAGGCCCTCCATAGAATAATAGATGTTTTATTGGACCTTGAAATACTCAGTGGTTTTTCTTTAGGATAAATTGACTAGAGCCTTTTATATATTGCATAAATATATTGAAAAATGTAGATGTGTGATTGGGGATCTCAACAAAGCAAAGTATTCACATGGGAGGTGTTTGTCATGGATTGGTGAGACAAAGTGCTTCAAGAGATGGTGTGGGGGAAAGGGAAGGTGTTGACCACATGTAGACCGTTGTCTGATCCTGAGAGGGCTTGGTTGAGGAGGTAGCCTCAGTCTTGTCCATTGGTCTTTTTGAATGGTAGCTCCACCAATCTGTTTAGGTCTTTCCTGTGGGAATATAGTCAACTTGGGCTTGTGCATTTACCCACTTGGTCCAGGTGATCACCAGGTATTTTGTGGATCTGTCGACGGTTTACGTTATTTTTTTAAGAAAAGAGAATAACATTTAGTTCTTATTAAGCTAAGTGGGGAAAAAACATTGCACAGTTTGAATTGTTTATTGTATTTTCAAAATGTTTGGTTTATTTTGATGAGGAAGACTTCAATTTAATTTTTGTATCATACTTTTTATCCATCAAGTGGAAGGCGGTTTAGTAGATTAATAAACTATGCAGGTTCTAGTGTTGAATCCCGTTCTGTCTGTCCCCATTGTCTCAAATCAGAGGGTGTAATTACATCTGACCCGAGACAATACTCTGTCCCAGTTTTTTTTAAATGGTTCCTTAAAACCTCTTAGCATGTATAGCTTTCAGCCAAACAGCCATACTATGCTATATCCCTTAACGGTTCTTCGGTCAACACCTAAATGTTGACTCCTCACCACAAGCCTAGACTGACAATCTTGATCTGTCTTTGTGTGGTGATTCTATGCTTTGTGTCGCCTCTGTTATTGGCTATATTTGGTCAGGTTGCTATGGCACCCCATGACTAGAATGTGCCCAAAGTTGCCATGGCAACAGGTACTGACCTGAGTAAGTATTTTGCATCTCTGCAACAAATGATCAATAGCCCAAGAAATTGACATGATTGAGCTACCTCATTTTTCAACCCAGCTCCAAATGGATCTAACCACGTATCATTCAATAAATCAGTCAGTTTATCTAATCCTGTTTAAATGTTTTTCTTTAATCTCTTTATATGTTCACATGATTGTATGAAAGCAAACGGTTCATAAGCTGGTTTGCCTAATTGAAAGCAGTTCGTAGTGTTACATGACCACATGCTTTACTGTCTTCACCCAACATCTTTTCCCCCCTTGCCTCTCACTGCTACTCCCACTCATGTAGCTATCTAGGTGTCTTATAGCAGGAGCCTCCAATGTTCATAGTTCTTTGGCATCTATGCACAGTTGTGACATTGGTAGGGTGTGTTTAAAAAAAAAAAAAAAAAGAAGATATATATAAAGAATGGAACACAATTTCAAGGACATAATACAAACAGCACAATGTAAGTCACCATGCAGTCTTTTATTATATTTTCTAAATCATCACACTCCCTAATAGTATTTTATTTAATTCCCAACAAATGTCCAAGTCACATCATGTAAGCATTGTTAAACACATTTAGATGCATGTATACAGACCCAATTGTCTGATCATTTTACTCAGGGGGAACAGTCATGCCATTGGCCAAAAGTACTATACCACCCAAAACATGGATTTATTTTTATTCTTTTTACAATTTTCATGACTTCTTGGTATTCTGACCTGTAGTGTGGAAACAAACATAAAAAAAAAATATTTTTTTATTTTTTTATTTTACTGCGGTAGTGCTTTAACTTCACCCGGACTGGATACACACAAGTTCTTGGCCCCTGAAATTGGTGCTTGATAAATGGAATTTGTACTACCCTTTTCAAGGGACCTTATATGATGTAATTTTATTAACTTTTTTGGACCAACAGCACATGCAAAGTTGTCTCCAATGTTTTGACTGCACGTATGTTTTAGCTGAATGACTGGATTACCACGGAACATTAAGAATACACAAATTAGTTTGTGTATACCTACAGACATTTGATCAGCTAACTATCATTTGGTCACAAAACAGTTTCTGAAACATGATCAAATCATTTTTGTACAACTTTTGACTGGATATTGGGCTAGTGATCATATCCACACATTAGTAGTTCCATATTACACAAGCAATCTATCCCTGGGAAGTGTTTAGTCTGTATTGGACTTATACCTGGGCTCAATTCAATCAAACCTGCATGTTTACACAGACTGGACCCGAGTACTGCATAAAAACCTCCAACTGAACATGGCCATGGTTTGATTGAATGGCTCCTTATCCCGATTCTTGAGTCTGCCATGGCCATGTTTGGTGCTATGTTTCTAAACTGTACCCACCATCATCCCTATGGATTCAATTTAGCACACTTTGTGATCATCTTATGTTGAACTTCATTTAAAAGTCTTGTTTGTGAAATTAATGATAACAATCATAATGAATTATCACAACCTTCTCTGGAATGGGTTTGTGTTGTATTTTTCTGTGGTCCTGCAGGCCGGACAATCATGAACAATTTCTTTCCATTTCCAGAAGATTTAATGTGTTAAATCCCAAGTGTCTATCGCCACCCAGCAAGTAAACTTTGTTTAATTTGTTATAGTATGGCTCAAACGTTACTCACCGCATCTTAACACCACAGACAGTAGAGACATTGTACTAGAAAATGCCTTTAGGAAGCCTTATTCTGTTTTTCAGTCACACCACAACTGTTGAAGCCGGCTGGCTCAAATATCTTTGGTTGGGGAAGTCTTTGGATTACTCCGCAAGCTGAAATACCAAAAAAATGTAAATATGTTTTTCATTCATAACCACCAATAGGTAATAATGAGGAACATATTCCACAGCGGACTAACTTTGGCCTACTGGGTGAGACCGTTGATGGTTATTACAGGGCTGATATTTTCCCTGAGTGGTAAAGCCTCATTGGTATCTTCCATCGTGCAGTACTGACCTTGGACCCTTGGTCCCGAGTGCGAACACGGAGTTTGTTGACAGTGGACTCCGCTAGCTCCGCCCTCTCTTCAGCATCGTTCAGCTCATGCTGCATCTTCCTGAATTTGGTCAGGTTGGAGTTGGCTTGTTTTTCCTTAAGGGTAGAGACAGTGCAGGAATCCAAATAATAACCATGTAGGTTACCTGAAAACACCCACGTCCACTGAGGTAAAATGACAACTGGAAATGTTTTTAGGCGCTTACCGATTCCTCTGCCTGCCTTTTGTAGTTCTTCACCTTGGTCTGCAGCTTATCTATGAGGTCCTGTAGACGGGCCAGGTTCTTCCGGTCTTCCTCTGTCTGCAGGGACAAAGCGCAGAGGACTGTATGAAGCACCACATCACTACAACCCAAGACCTCATACGCCAGGATGCACTTTAAATCCAAAGTGCATCAAGCAACATTACGTTTTTAATCAAAGAAACCTTAAGAGAAGATCACGTTGATCAAGTGTGGGGAAAGGTTGTGACACTGGAATAACATTTAATGTGCTGTGTTTCGGTACCTGGTAGGTGAGCTCCTTGATCCTCCTTTCATACTTGCGGACTCCTTTCTGGAACTCATGGCTCTTCTTCTGCTCAGACTCCAGCTCATTCTCTAGCTCTCTCACCTGTTCATAGGATTCTGTTAGATTCTGTATTGGTGCAGAACGCTAGCCAAGTCCAATAAGCACGTAGCCTTGAACAAGCCAGAGTGGCTCACAGGAGCAGCAGTGCAGTGCTTCTTTTTAGTGCCAATCTGCTTCTTTAACGTTGAGTTGATATAGCACACAATAGGGCTGTCAAATGGTTAATGGCTAAATTGGAAAAGGAAAACTGATCACGCCAACTGAATAGGTATTTTGAATAACAGAAAATGAGCAGATGCTCTCTGGATCCTTACCCTAACCTCCAGTTTCTGGATCTGCTTCTTGCCACCCTTCAGGGCAATCTGCTCGGCCTCGTCCAGGCGCATCTGTAGGTCCTTGACGGTCTGGTCCATGTTCTTCTTCATCCTCTCCAGGTGAGAGCTGGTGTCTTGCTCCTTCTTTAATTCCTCAGCCATCACAGCTGCCTAGACCAATGACAGATACAAACACTGTGATTTGCGGCACGGTTGGGCATTTTCCAAATGTAATCAAATGCATTTCACTGTAAATATGTTTCTGGGTCTCCCTTACATCAGTGATGGCCTTTTTGGCCTTCTCCTCTGCGTTGCGGCACTCAAGCGAAGTCTCGTCCAACTCGGTGGACACCACAGACAGGTCACTCTCCAGCTTCTTTTTCTGGTTGATGAGACTTGTGTTCTGGGAGTGCAACAGGTTGACCCTCTCTGTGGTCTGCAGTAGCTCGTGCTCGGCCAGTTTACGCGTACGCTCGTTCTGCTCCAGCAGGGCTCTGAGCTCTTCCACCTCTGCGGTCAGCAGGTTGTTTCGGCGCTCCGTAACCACTGCCTGCTCCTTCAGTTCCTCGTTCTGGTGCATGGCCTCATCCACTTCCAGCTGAAGGTCCTGGGTTACCGAGAAGAGAGTGTTCAGCAATGGTTCTGGTAGTACCATCCAACCCAGACCACATGTTGCCTCTGGTGGCATGGGTTCATATCCAGACCGCACCACTTTCTATTAATTCTCCCACATCTAGCTTTTTATTTGGCCATATAAATCACTTCTTTCACTTCAGTGTGTTGCCATTTGTATTTTCTTTAAAGAAACCCCCCCCAGCTCAGAAGTCTTGCCTTGGTCTGGACCTGCAGGTGGCGCAGTTGTTTCTGTGAATCAGCAGCCTGCCTGTTGGCGTGATTCAACTGCACTTCCATCTCATTCATGTCCCCCTCCATCTTCTTCCTCAGACGCACCGCCTCATTCCGTGACTTGCACTCTGATTCCAGGGTGGCCTGCATGGACTCCAGGGCTCGCTGGTGGTTACGACTGGGTGGGTAGATTGAAAAAGGGACGACATTCTTAGACATGGAGCTTTGGTACTTCCCGCTTGCAAAGAGTGGGTGATTTATCCGCCTCTACAATCCCTAATCTGCTTTCTAAATTTAATATTGGTTGACCGTACCGGAGGTTGTCGAGTTCCTCGTCCTTCTCCACCAGTTTCCGCTCCATGTCGGCCTTAACCTGGTTGAGCTCCAGCTGGATGCGGAGAGATTTACTCTCCTCATGCTCCAGAGTACCCTGACAGAGAGAACAGACTATAATACCAACACATGTACCAGAGTAACTGGGCAGTACAGTTGACGAGAGGAACACACTTACCTCAGCTTCCTCTAAAGCAGCCTGGATCTCGTTCTTTTCCATGTCAAGACCCTTCTTCATCTTCTCCAGCTCATGAATGGTCTTACCTCCCTGGGTGATCTGATCAGAAAGGTCAGAAATCTCCTCTATAGATGTAAAGAAAGAGACGAGTGGGGTGAGTGGGAAAGAAAGCAGTTCCATTTGATTTCATGAAAGACTGCTGTGAAATGTTAGCCTATTAAACATTATACAGCTCTTGAGTTCTTCACTCAAAACTTTCCAACTTTTTTGGAAAGGAAGAAAAAGGTGCAGTGGTCTCTTAATTATTTCCAGAGCTGTATATATGTATATTTATATATATAAATATATATTGTATATTGGACATTTTGTAATGGCACATGGTTGCTTGGTAGGAGAAACTATTTAAGATCAAATACAATTCAATAGTAGTTTGGAGCTTAAGCAGTAGGTCTGATGGTTGTGTGAGGTAGTCATACCCTGGAGGTTCTTGTTCTCTCTCTTTGTGGTCTCCAGGTGGTCTACGGTCTCCTCGTAGGAGTTCTTCAACTTGAACAGCTCTGTGCTCAGGCTGCGGGACTCTTTCTGAGAGCTCTCCAGATCGCATTGGCACTCCTCATATTTCTGCCTCCACTCAGCCAGCACCTGACATCAGTAGTTCACCTAATTAGTAATTCCATTGTCCCAGGCCAGGATTACAATTGGGTTTAAAACAACATAAATTGCTATCCCTTACTCGGCATGTTATAAAGTTGACAACGGGACTCGGTCATTGAGGGAACATTGTTCACGATAACCGCCAACTAGAGGTGGAAAAGTGCTCAATTGGGTTCGGCTGTGTTCACCACTTTAGGGAAGTATCTAATCATGATCTAAGTAACCAGGTAAAGGGAGTTCAAAAGTAACCAGTGATCAATAAAGGAAGAATGTAAATGTCCACTTAATGTCACTGGTTAGTTTGGAACTCTGTTTCTCTGGTCATTTTGCTCTAACTTAGGAACTTACCAAAACTGGTGAACACAGCGAGTAGTTTTACTTTGGACTTTTTCCCACCTTTGCCTCCAACTGAACCTCACCTTATCAAAGTTGCGCTGCTTTTTGTCCAGGGCAGCAGCTGCAGCGCTGGAGCGCTCAAGGTCCATCCCCAGGTCCTCTATTTCCGACTGCAGCCGATGCTTGGTCTTCTCCAGGGAAGAGCACTTGGCATTAGATGCCTCTACAGACTCCTCAGCCTCTTGCAAACGTGTCACCAACTTCTTCCTGTCGAAAAAACATCTCAGTTGAATCAGAAATCACTTTCCCAATTATTTAGTTACTTATCCGGATTTGTTAATGTGGAGGAAAGTAAGGTCGGATTAAATGTAATTGTATGTAGACCTCAGAGGTCTCACTCACTTCGCCTCTTCCAGCTCTTCTGTCTTCTGGATGGCGTCAGTCTCATACTTGGTCCTCCAGCGGGCCACCTCGGCATTGGCATTGGACAGGGCTCGCTGAAGCTCAGCCTTGGCCTCCTGCTCCTCCTCATACTGCTCCCTCAGCAGGTCACTGTCATGTCTGGAGGCCTGGAGGGCATGGGCCAGGGCATTCTTCGCCTGCACACAATGACCATGGATGGAGCCAAGATGGAGGGCAGAAAGTCATTCACTCATTAGAAATCTGAAGGTGGTTTAGGATGTTCAATCGTTCTCCTATAGCAAGCAGACTGATGCTGGAACCTAGAATACTATGTCTGCCATTCTTCCTTAGACATTTTGCCATAGTAGGGGGCTGTTTCTGACCTTGTTCTCTTCCTCCAGTTGTTTCTTGAGCTCTTCTGCATTCTGACTGTAGGAGTTCTTGCTGCGCTGCAGCTGTGTAACTAGGGCGTCCCTCTCCTCCAGCTTTCTGCCTAACTCAGCTACAGGGATTAACAGACCAATCAGACCTGGGCTTAACACATCAGGACTGTAATTTCAGTCACACAGGAGAACAATGCTTACTCAATGCCGTTTTTTATAGCACTAATACTGCACCCACAAAATAAAATATTAAAATAAAAAAATGTCATGCAATGAGGGTGAGTTGCTCTTGTAGTAGTTCTAGGTTTTGATCAAGTACCCAAGAACAGTGTGAGCCCGCACCAAGCTGTAGGACAGAGACTCACCACTGTCAGCCTGAGCGCGGCCTCTTTCAGCATTGGTGTCGTTGAGTTGCCTCTGCAGCTCCTCCACCCTGGCCTTGGCCTCGTTCATTTGGTCCTCATAAAGACGGCACATCTTCTCAGCGTTGGCCTGGAAATACAAGCTAGAATAATATCTGTGCGTGTGCTGTGTGTGTGATTCTGGGAGTCTGTTTATTTTTCTACCTTGCTCTTTGACATTTGCTCCACATTAGACACTAGGTCGTCCACCTCCATCTTGGCCTCTGCCCTCTCCTTCTCCAGCTTTTGTTTGACACGCTGCAGACTGTCGATCTGTTCTCCCAGCTCGGCCACGCTGTCGGCGTGTTTCTTCCTCAGCCCAGCAACTGTGGTCTCGTGGTGCAGCATGGCCTCCTCCAGATCCCGTCGCATCTTCAGGAAGTCCAATTCACGCTTCTTGTTCACCTCGATCTGGGTGGAGGTGGCACCCCCTGCCTCCTCAAGCTTCTCACTGAGCTCCTCAAGCTCCCGGGCCACATCGCCCTGCTGTTTCTCCAGCTTAGCCCGGAATGCCCGATCAGACTCCAGTTCCTCTTCAAGCTCTTCGTTACGAGCCTGGGAGAACATATGGACGTGGGGGTGAACGTTTGCAGCGTGTGGTCTAAGATCTTTGAATTTAGAAATGTGACTGTATTAACAACATGGGAACTCTTGGTGAATTCTCAGTATTTACGTTGTTTCTTTCCCAGGTCTAACGTTTTTCCTCCCCTCACAATTTGTAATGTTCTATTCACAATCGAGGACTCCAAATTGAGGCCAACAAATTGCAGCCATTCCTTCTCTTATCACACTGCTTACTCAACAAGGTACCAAGTACTTTCCAGAACCTACGCCCAGAGGTGCATTGGCATGACAACTACTCGACAGGTAGTCAAGGAGACAACCCTGCCCAAAATGTGTCCTACCATGCCTGGGTCAATGTAGGACCCCCAGGCACTGTTGAAATACTGCAACCAGGGTTAGAACCCATGCTGTTAGTATTTGAAGACCCAATTCTCCATTCGTACCTGTAACTCCTTTATCTTTTTTTCAAGCTGAATGGTCAAAGCTTGTTCATCCTCAATCTTAGAGCTAATCTGGTTCATCTCAAAGTCTTTCCTGATTCAGAAGAAGAGTGGGTTACATATATATATAATATTCATTGACTATAAAACGAATCAGTAGTTCAGTCTTAAGTCAAACAAATTTTTCTCACTTCTTCAGCTTCTCTTCAAGTTGCTGCTTGTCATTCTCCATGTCCATGACAGACTCCATGGACAGCTTTAAGTCCCCCTCTAGCTTGCGCTTGGCTCGTTCCAGGTCTAAACGCACTTTCTTCACTTGCTCCAAAGAGCCTTCCAACTTTTTTAGGTAAAGAGTATGGAGAATATAAGATAAGATGGCTATAGAACAAGTAAAGCAAATGGCAGTAACAATAAATCTAATAGCAGACAACATGATAATTATAAACATATTAAAACAATAATTTAATATTAGAGGTTGGATATGCCCACATTAAAAAAAAATTACCACAGGACTTACTATAGAATTTTACTGAACATTGCACTATATACGCATCTGTATGTAACACCGCAGTTAATACTAAATAAATATAGTACAATCCTGTTTCCAAAACAGTTAGGATGCTGCATAAAATGCCAATAAATACAGAAAGCAATGAAGTGCTGATAATTTATCCCTATATTTAATTCATTTTGAATTTGATGCTAGCAACACATTTCATAAAGGTTGGGACAGGGGCATGTTTGCCCCTGTGTTGTATCACTACTTTTAACAATACTCTGTAAGCATTAGGGAACTGAGGAGAACAATTGTTGTAGTTTTGAAAGTGAAATATATTCCCTTTGCTGTTTGATTTAGTATTTCAGCTGCTCAAAATCTCATGGTCTCCGTTCGTATTTTTCGTTTCATAATGTGCCAAAGATTTTCAATTAGTGACTACAGGCAGGCCAGTTTCGCACCCAGACACTTACTTCTGAGCCATGCTATTGTAATATGTGCAGAATGTGGTTTGGCACTTTCTCTGAAAAATATGCTGTCAGGATGGCAGCATATCTTGCTCCAAAACGAATTTACATTTTTCAGCATTATGGTGCCTCCACAGATGTGCATGTCACCCATGCTATGTGCACTAATTCACCCCAATACCATAAAGGATTTCAATACAGACAAGCTCAATCAAGCACACATAAAATCTATATTTCTTTCCTCATTTAGTAAGTTGTATTACTTTTTTGTTGTTTAAAGAGCGTAGAGCCCGATACGAACCCACACTATAGTGAACCACATTTTTATTTGTCAGACCAAAGGACAGTTTTCCACCTCACACCCCAGTCCATCTAAAATGAGCACAGACCCAGAGAGAGTTTTAGATATTGTTTATGTATGGTTTCTTCTATACATTGTACAGTTTTGACTTGCATTTGTGGATGCAGCGACGTACTGTTCAGACAATGCTTGTCAGCAGTGTTCCTTCCAAAAACCATGTATTTATGTTTTTATTTCCACTCTTGAATCGGGTCTGTTTTTAATGCAGTGCCTTCCTGAGTGCCTGAAGATCCCAGCCATCCAGTATTGGTTTTCACCCTTGTCCCTTGTGTACAGAGACTTCTCTGGATTCTCTGAATCTTTTAATGATTGTATGCACCGTAGATGATGAGATCCCCAAACTTTGCAACTTTATGTTGAGAAACTTTATTCTTAAATTGTTGCACTATGCTTGTGCAGTCATTCAGAGTGGTAAATCCCTGCAAATCCTCACTTCTGACAGACTCAGCCTCTCTGGAATGATCATTTAATACCCAATCATATTACTGACCTGTTGCCAATTATCGTAATTAGTTGTGAGATGTTTCAACAGGTTAATATTTTTTAGCATTACACAACTTTTCTAGTCTTTTGTTGCTCCTGTACTGGCTTTTATGAAACCTGTTGCTGGCATCAAATTCAAAGTGGGCATATATCTTTCAAGAAACAATAATATTTCTCAGTTTCAATGTTTGACATGTTGTCTTATACTAAAAATTGCATTCGGTTTTTCTTTACATTTTACACAGCTTCCCAACTTGAAAACGGGTTGTATATATTGAATAAATATTGTATTACTACCATATTTGGAGTATAGTATACTGGTGGGTGGGTTTTAGGTCCCTCCGGTAAAACTCACATCATCTACTGTCTGTTCCAGCTTGGTCTTGGCCTTGGTCAAAGTGTTGACCTTGTCCTCCTCTGCCTGCAGATCATCCAAAGTCTGCTGCTGGGCTTCTTGCAAAGCCTTCTTCTCCTTGGTCAGCTTCAGGATGACCTCATCCAGAGCTGCCAACTCCTCGATCAGGTTCTTCACCTGGAGAAGAGAAGACATGGAATATGATGACGTGAGGAGCTCCAAACCTTTTGTAACTGCCCGGACAGAACTCTTGTGTTCTCCGTACCTTGTTCTCAGTGGCGTGTTTCTCTTTCTCCACTTTGCCCAGGGTGATCTCCAGGTCATCAATGTCCTTCTTCAGCTCAACGCATTCATCCTCCAGTTTGCGTTTCTTGATGAGTATGACAGCGTTTGTCTCCTCTTCTTCCTCCAGTCTCTCCATGAGCTCCTTGACCTTTGCCTCCAAGTGGATCTTAGACTTGATCAGGAGGTCACAGCGCTCCTCTGCATCCGCCAAATTGTCTTGTTCCTACAGGGAGAGAGGAGAGAGCAATGGGAGGTGACATTTGAGTCCCATCAGAACCATGCGGTAGGGGTTTGTTTCCACCCTAGTGGGTCTATCGATACTTACTGCCTGCAGTTGCAGAGAGAGGTCATTCTTCTCTTGGATCAGGCTGACCTGCCTCTCCTCGAGCTCTTTACGTTTGGCCTCTGACTTCTCCAGGGCCGTCTTCAGCCGGGCCAGCTCCTCCTTCAGAGTAACCATCTCCTTCTCTGTGGCCGCGCTCTTAAGCAGAGGTTTGATTTTAAAGAAGAGCTTCATCCACGGCCAGTGCTTCACCGCGTTGAAGGCCCGGATGTTCCACTGGATCACCATCAGAGCCTCCCTGGAAACAGAAAGTAATGAGACTGAATTAGGATGTTTTTATACCCCTAGCAACACGATCCAAGACATGGTTTTAAGCTGTACAGGCACTTCCTGTTAAATCTGTGAATTCAAGCCTGAGTGTCGACATGGTCAATCTGGGTGCTAGCTGTATGGGAATGACGAGAATTCTAACGTGACTCTGCCCTCTATGCCTCTGTGAGCACCTCAGTGTTTGTTTAGAAACACAAGCCCTCTGTCCAACGGCAGGCTTTTATCCTGTGTCACCCGCCACATACACTATCTCATCTGTAGTATGTGCTCACTTAGAGCTGCAGGCGCCAGGAACAACAGAGGTCAAGGGCCACAGGGCAGGCTGGCGGGGGTGGGGCTGCTGTATTTTTAGGGGTCCAAGCAGCTGCCTGTTGGCACATGTCGCCACCTGGCTCTAAGGACACCGTCAGCATTGTTAAGGAAAGGCAGACCGGCCGAATAGGAGGTGTGTGTGCGAGACTGAGGGAACGAGTTCAATGGAGCCCACACACATGCACGGTAACCATACTTGGTCAAGCACACGTCTCCCACACGCCACTAACATGACCCACACATAGCGCTCATACTAGAACATGGGAGTGCGCAGTATAATATATCACAAACAGATCGCATTGCTATTAGGACCGTAGGAGAAGGCAACTGGTCACTATGTTTTCCCTTGTCTTACTATCAGCTATTCAGTCACCATTATTTACTCGCAAAACCCCTGCCATCTATACCGCCTAACTCTGGCTGAGTCAATGGCCTGATGCTTCACCGTGAGTACAAGTCAAATAAAGCCATGATCCCTTACTTCCTGGTCATCATTTTCTGGAGCTCCTTTCGCATGATCATGCCTCGGCTGAAGGCCTGGAGCATTGTGAGCACCTTGGCCAGACGTTCATCCCTCATCTCTTCCAGTAGCCCCAGCAGACCAGCCTTGAAGAACACCTAAAGAAGCAGATCAGAGAAGTGAAGATCCCATGTTGTCTGCCTGTGTGCTGTGCGTGGGTTTCGGGTGATGCGTTGATGAAACAGACTTCATCTCCTACCTTGGTGTGTCCGAACTTGTACTGGCTGTGATCGACCTCAAGGGACCACAGCAGTTTCTCTGCTCCTTTCCTGCTGTCCACAAACTTATCGTCAGGGATCGCATGCGGGTTCAGGATGCGATAGCTGTTCGCGTGGTGAAAAAAAACTATGAATAAAACCGTTTCGTCAAGCGATCAATGCTTTATTTATTTTTTCAACTGATGTTTTGAAGTTTAGAATCACGCTTACCGCTGTTTGAACTCGGCGTATATCATGCGGTTGGGGAATCCTTTCCGGCAGATCCGGATGCCCTCCAGCACACCGTTGCAGCGGAGCTGGTGCAGCACCAAGAAGGCGTCCATGATTCCTGCGAGTGATGGGGGGGTTGGGGGTCGTCAGTCAGGGAGATTAGGACGCTCCGTGGAGCACTTAAACAACCCGAGTTATGGAAATGTCTTCGGATTGGTCCTCGGACCTCAGCCGAAGGGTGTACTGTGGCGTACCTGGTGTCTTGGTCTCATTGGGGATAATGCAACGTACAAAGTGTGGCTGGGTGCAGCGAAGGTTAGTCATCAGCTTGTTCAGGTTCTCCTGCGGACACAGAAGCACATATGGCGGATGGAGGGATCGAAGGGTTAGGGTTAACTGCATTATAACAGGAATTCTGCTCAGTGTGGGTTCAGGTTGTTTTTTACATTGACAGCTAATATCTAAGCTCTTCCTGGGGGGTTATGAAAACCAGGCTTTCCTCACTCTGAGTTCTGGGGCTGAGCTGAAGCTCTTCCATTGACTTCAGACTGAAGCTCTTCCATTGACTTCAAGGGGATACAGTATGTGATGTATATGAGAGTGGAGCCAGCACAGACTTAAAGTGATGTTCATGTGATCAGTTCCCTAAACATCACTGCAAGTCTTAACTGTCTCTTCCTCAGCACTGTATGGATGATTTCAGAATGCACATGACTTTACTGGCTATTTAATGATGCCCATCATATTGGTTAATTTTCCTTGGTCTCCTTGGGTGATTTTACTATCTACTAAATCAATGGTAAGTCTGCCAAGTGATTCTCTCACTCTCACCTTATGTAGCTGTGACACAGTCTGAAAAGATGCAGCCTTCTTCCTTCTCTCTTTTCCTCCAGTCCTTTGTTCTGAGTCAGAGTTAACGTAGTTCTCATAAAGGCAGGCCAGCAGCTTGTTGGAGGACTTTTGGAAGCACACCACCACTGTCTCATTTAATGGGTCCTTGTTTTTGTCCAGCCAGCCAATGATATTGTATGGCACCTGGAGTATCAGGATGAAGTCTACCATGAATATTCAACAATATGGTATTTCTACATATAACTACATAACTAGGATGACACATTGTTTTCTGGAAGAGTTCTGTAGACTGCAGAGTGGCTACTGACACAGGAATTGATGGATGAAGATGGTTATGAGATCATGCCTAAAGAGTCATTAAGAGCCCCTGTTTAATTTTCTATGTTCTGTATTCATGTTTGCCAACTTTGATTGTACCAACTGTATTGCTAAATGGTGGAAGGCCAATATATTATATTATTATAACAAGGCTATAGTATTTTAGCACACTTACCACTCCAGCGTAGTGTATCAGCTCAAAGTGGGCCTCATACTTGCGCTTCTTATCGGGACGCGGTTTCTGGAAGTTAGCTGACTTCCCAATGTGGTTATCGTACAACTTGGCCTTAAAGCTGGCATCAGTAGCCTTGGGGAACATGCATTCCTCTTCCATGATGGACATGATCCCGAGGGGCTGAAGAGAAAAGTCTGAATTAAACATCCATCTAGTGAATCTGACATTCATCATGCAATCAAATATAATACGATAATACATTAAGCAAATACTGTAGGAAAACACACAACGAATCATGTAATTTAAAAAGAAATCAGTTTTTCGGTTAATTTATTATTTGGGCGTTTGCTATGTTTTTGATTGACGGTAGGTGACCATGCCTTCTCTATGAGGTCAATGCAGGCCTGTAGGTCGAGTCCAAAGTCAATGAAGGTCCACTCGATGCCCTCACGTTTGTACTCCTCCTGCTCCAGGATGAACATGTGATGGTTGAAATACTGTTGCAGTTTCTCATTGGTGAAGTTGATGCACAGCTGCTCAAAACTGTTGAGCTGAAAGTAAAGGACAGGTTTTAAGAATGAACGTAGCCTTTGGAATATATGTCTTGGACGGCACTTCAGATATTAAACTTGTTTGTGAAGCTGAGAAACTTAGAGCCACACGTAGATAATGCCTGCTAACAGTGAAACATTCCGGATGGCAAATGTTTCGGGACGTAAGGACTTACTTCAAAGATCTCGAAGCCAGCAATATCCAGCACTCCGATGAAGTACTGGCGCGGCAGGGAGGTGTACAGGGTCTTGTTGATGCGTCCCACCAGCCATTTGAACATACGGTCGTATGTGGCTTTGGCCAGAGCTCCAACAGAATAGTTAACCTATTAGAACACAAGAACGCACCCACAACCACACAAACACACACGCAACCAAAATCACACAGGGTACACAGCTGTCATTTACATGGATATCCGCTGTTGCTTGGATACCAGTTCCTAGATCCTGCTTTGTGCTGGGTATATTGATTGATGGAGGATTGAAGCCATCCCGGCTAGCCTGATAATTACTGAGGTGAATGCAATATTAAGTGAATGCAGCTGAATAGTTGTAGCTAGCTGTACTGTGATTGTGGCGGTGAGCCCTTTACCTGTTCCACGCTCTGTCCCTTGACCACATACTCATTCCCCACTTTTACCCTGGGGTGTAGGAGACCCTTGAGGAGGTCAGCTGAACTGACTCCCATCAGGTAGGAGGCTTTGTCGGCACCTGGACAGACATATAAGACAAGAGGCACAAGTTTGGCACACTGTTGGTCTGATAATGAATATGTGAGCTAGTGTAGGTCTTCATTACTAATCTTCAACCCGGACCACTTCTATGTCAGAAACTGGTAGTCTTCCATACTTTCAGTGCCATCCGCCTCTGCCTGCTCCTCACGCTGCTTCTGCTTGAACTTCATGTTGCCAAAGTGCATGATAGCCCCGACAATCTTATAGCAGCCATACTTCTCATCCGAAGTGAACCCAAGGATGTCCATGGCGTGCTGTGTAGAAACCAGGGGAAGTCCTAACTCAACAAGGCTCTTCACTGAAGCAAACACACTTGACAAATTCCTTAAAGGTGGACTAATGCTAATGGTGGGAAATAGCACAGGACGTTGTCTTACATCGGTGGCCATGAGCTCTTCTCCATCATCCATGCTCTCCACAGTGGTCACACCCTGGGAGCAGAAGTGGTAGTCGTATGGGTTGGTAGACACCAGCAGCATATCTGTGGAGGAGCCAGATTTTAGAAAACCTAATGCCACTTGAACGGTAGCACTTGTTGGCTGGTTTTGGATTTTATCCTGATTTACCTAAAAGTTCCGGTTTCTTCTGGGACATGATCTGGTAATAGATGTGATAGCTTCTCTCACCAGGCTGCTGAAATATAACCCTGGATTTTTCCAGAAGATCTAAAGGAGTTAATTAAATGGATGAGCATTATCTGAATGTATCAACTCAAAAAAAATAGTTTAAGAGACATTTGTGTGCATAGTATAATGGTTTAAACAGGTGCCAAGATGTTTTCATCCCATGTTCCTCTGTCATGTTACTCACATATATCAATATCTGCTGAGGCTAGTTTTCCACTGGGCCCAAAGTGGATCCTTATAAACTTGCCCTGTTGAATTGGGTTGGAAAATACAGCAACAATCACATAAAGCTGGCAAAAAGCTGCTATTGCCATTGCTAATGATATTGCCATTCTTTTTCAGTAGGCTTCGTTCATTTTAGATACTTACAAAACGGGATGAGTTGTCATTCCTCAGCGTTTTGGCATTGCCAAATGCTTCCATGGCAGGGTTAGCCTCAATGATCTGGTCCTCCAATGTCCCCTAGAATGACAGCAAAACAAGTAGAGGACTAAGGCAGTAGAAGATTTACACTGTAGAGGATTAACAGTTGAGGACTAACACAGTAAGGGATTAACACAGTAAATGATTAACACTGTAAAGGATTACCAGAGTACAGGAATAACACAGTAAAGAATTAACAAGGTCCAAACAAGGTTCATACTGGACTGGATCATTCTGGATCACACTTACCCCTGTTTTGGTGGCAGGACCCTGTTTTAAGGGAAAAGGTTGCAATCACTAAATGTATTATTCTCTTTTCTTTCACAGATGTAATTATCATCAACATTTCATATACTAAGGAGGTAGAAGATGATATAATTTAATGCTGAATATGTTGTTTACTCTAAAAGATATAAAGACAATGTCTCAAGAAAAGGAATATATAACGTATGGAGCAACTGGGAAGAAGAATTTGTAAAAAGGAACATCAAAATGAAAAATCAAAATGGGATTGAGAGGAAAATGTAAACAGTGAGTCTCTAAGGATGTTAATAACAACAGAATGTTTCAAAAAGGGAAGATGTTGATGAATGGAAAAAAAGATTCAAAAATCAGGAAGAGAACAAGCAGTAAAAAGTGGGCTGCAAACACGACAAACAAGGCCAGAGTCGCAAAGAACAGTAAGAATGTATGTTACATTAACATTCACTGTTTTGACGCTTGATGACGGAATATGACCATAAAGTCACAAAGGGGAAATGGCAAACATTTAAGAGCCCATATGACAAAAAAAGGAAAAAACATCCAAAAATGTTTTAAAAGGGAGGGAAGAAAAAGTCCAGAATGCCATATTGGCCTTACTCCTTTCTTAGCAGCTGCTTCCCCAAGAGCTGCAACAATGGCAAAATACTGAATGACACGTTTCGTGTTGACAGTTTTGCCAGCACCGGATTCTCCGCTACAGGAGTGTGAGGAAAATGTAGATGAGAACAAAAATGTGTAGATGAAACAGATAAAAAAATTCACAAAGGAAAATGACACCATAAACACACACAAAATACCAGAAAGTTTTCTCTGATAAAAAAAAACAAACATATTTTTTCTTCTAAAAATCCAGCTCTCATGTTCATGTTTAGATTGGTGACACTCAAAAAACAAATACTGATTTGTATAAGACTGTAAAAGAATTGGGATGGTCTAGCATAATGTAAAGGTTGGTCTAGTAGTGACATGGCGTACATCACGTGTACTGATATTCTGCTTTAATTAACAACTATAACAAACTATACAGGGCATCAAAGGCAATAGAGCAGAGTTTTTCAAAGATTTGGGTGGTTACTTACGTGATGAGCATTGACTGATTCTCACGATCTGTGTACATATAACGACAGATAAGTGGTTAGGAAAGGCTTGTGTAATAGCAGTCGCACTATGTCAAATTGTTTATGCATTTTTGGTGACGTGTTAGATTACGGCGTATCCCATTACCGGCTGAAGTTTGTATACATTAGCATGACTTCTAATGGCAAGGAGGGCTGGTGGTGTTATCTGTGCTGAGTGACTTAGTATCATCTGTGCTGAGTGTCTAATGGCATGGAGAAGTGGTGGTGTTATCTGTGCTGATTGACTTACTGCGGAGCATGTCATTGTAGGCGTTGTCTGCGATGGAGTAGATGTGGGGAGGGACTTCAGCGCGGCGCTTGCCTTTGTAGGCGGCGACCACCGGGGCGGTGTACACTGGCAGCCATTTGTACGGGTTCACGGTCACACAGAACAGCCCCGAGTAGGTCTGCGGAGGATGTTGAAGCATGCAATGGATCATTCCTGGGCTATAGTTTCCACACCTCTGACACACGGTTCATTGGAGTTATTAACCGGAGGGCCCAGCTTAGCAACAATAATGGGATAGGGGGGCACAAACTAACTGACACGATCTAAAAAGAGACAAACACGCAGCTACTTTTTGATCCCAGAAGGGTACAGAAACACGGCATCCCGTCCCTCCATTTCCCCCATGGGGTCACTCACGTAGATCATCCAGGCGGCGTAACGCCTGCGCAGGTTGAAGAGCACAGAGGCTTCGTTGAGGTGCGTAAGCATGGCCATGTCCTCGATCATGTCATACTTAGGAGGGTTCATCTGTTGGATGTCCTCCTCCTTCACTGTGAGAGACTGCATGGTTGGAGAGAGGAGGCAGGAGGACTTAAACAGGAGACATGGGGCATAGGGCAAAAGGGGTTATGGGGAGGCCATTGTTGTCACAGACAGTATATTCTGGTTCTGTATCATATTTAGTCACTATATAACTGCATTTCATTCTTACTTAAACACTATTGTTATTTATCAGAACAAATTAATATTTTATATTTATTAGTAGTACATTATTTTAATTATCTATAAACACAAGTAAAGTAAGATGTGGTAATGGGTAGTCATATTTTTCACATTTTCTATAAACTGTAATGGGTGAACTGTAACTCCTTGACTGCAGCTCTTACCCTTCGGTCTCTGGTCTCCACGATGAATTTGTCTCCAACTAACTGCTTGATTTCAACCTCAATGTAAGCCTCCCTTTCGTCTGGAACCCATGCTCGCTTTTTACCATCAAATGCCACGGTCTGCGCAGCCAGCAACTCCAGGTCGGTTTTGCGTAAAAACGGACCAGCCTCCCCGAACTCATTCGCATCAAAGCGGGACATAATGGCACTGGAAACTACTTTAAAAGCCAACGAAGCACCCGACGCACTGACACGACAGACGACTTCTCAAACTCCTTGGAAAAAAGAGGGAAAATGACTTAGCATACTTGGTGTTTTTGTGATATTTCTAGAATATTTTTGTTTGAAAATTGTGGGAATGGAATATCACCAAACCAAAAGCGCACACAAAGGAAATTATTTACAATTCGTGAGTAGGCGTAATGCAATAATTTGATGAATTCTTGATTATAGATAAAAATTTAAGTAGCCTAATACAGAAATGTCAAGATAACTGATTGTTTGAAAAATGGATCATGAGAAAAACACAAATCGGTATGACACCGGTGTGTTAAAGCGTTAAAGCGCGTAATGATAAAAAACAGAAGAGTTTTAAACTGACCTTAGGGTGCACTGAACGGGATAAATAGTTGTAGTAATGAGTGCGCTTTTTATTGTCTCTCTCAAGGTCACTGTCAAAGTAGATGTGTCCCTCATTAACATATGCCACCTCCTCCATCGCCTATTGGTGGTGACCACGTGTCTCAATTGACACAAAAGGAAAGCAACGTTTTTATCTTTGAGCTAACTCAAGCCGGCTATTTTTATACCTGTGTTATTTCATGTAGGGTACATTTGGACAGAGATACACGGAACAACAATAATATTAACTTGCTGTAAATGTGGATCAGCTGTAGAACCACTATCTTGTTGACAACCTTGTAGGATGAGTACGTCTGATTGTCAGTAGCTACTGTTGCCAGATCCGACCTTGCAATGACTGTAAGTACATCTGCCACTGAGGCAGCACAGTCAGTGGAAGACCAAGATTCTACAAGATCTTAAAGGGGCAATATGTTTAAAAAAAAAAGTAATATATTTGCCGTAATGCTGGGATTATAGTGTTTTGGGTGCATACAAAAGTGCATTCAGAAATACTGAATTTCTATTGGTCAACAGAAGCCAGACCGGCTTTCGTTTTCAAATGAAAAAAACACCCCTCTGTCTTTGCTAGATCTGCATCACCGAGAGACATGATAACCTGTAAGCCTAAAGCTAAAATCAGGCCGGACGCAGTAACAAACGTTTTGGACAGGCATTTGAATTCCAGTGGGCGGGCACGTTTATCCAACTTACCGATATTGATTAGTGACTACAACATGATGGACGAAAAGTTAATATTTTTTGCATGCGTGGCTTGCTAAAGCTATATATAGCTAAATACACAACTGTCCAATTCGAAAGCTTTTACTAACTACAGTTGTTTGTTACACATTATTTGTAATAACGGCATAGCCAACAGCACTGTCAGACGTTTTGAAATAAATCTTCTAGTACCGAGTAATAATTTGATCAAGTCATTAATATTTTGCGATTATTAGTAATATACAAATGTTAACTAGCGTGTCATTAATGACCATTTCTGAAATGTAATTAATAATGTTAAAAATGTTGGCTATGTGTAAAACGATGTAGCTAAAAAATACAAAAAATCCCCGTTCCCAATGATTGTCTACTATTTTGTTCAATTACATTAGGCTTTGTATCGTTTTTTACTGGTGTTTCAAATGACAGATCATAGTCTTCTCTGAAGTGTCTACTAGAAGTTTAAGCTACCTTGCCTTCCGGTAAAGAAAAAAATGAATGATCAACATGAGGTCAGGTCTGCCGTGCAAATGGAATTTCACGATTTCCAACTTGTCCTGTACTAGGCTATTCCACTTCAAATCTGTGCAGATGCAGCACGTTTTAGAATCAGATAGGTCTAAAACTGTCAGTCAAAATATGTTTAAATATATTTTCAGAAAATATGTGGTTGAAGTCATTCCAACTTGTGTTTATTTTGTAACTAATTCTAAATGTGTTCATTATAAAACAAACATCCGTATTAAAGCAACATAAAAAATATATCGTACTAAAATTTCATTGCGCAAAAAAAGTGACTGTTTCTGACTGACTGAGTACACCTTGTTAAATCGCGTATGGGTTACGAACCTGTAAACTATAGGTCCCGCATTCAGATCTACTCACAGGCAAAGCGTAGTACGCATTATTAATGATTCCCTATAGACGAAAACTTCAATGCTCAATGGTGTCGAGCGACGGCTGGAACATGTAATGCCGTAGAATAGTGGTTAAAGATAGTGCCTCTCACATGGAAGACCTAAGCTCTATTCAATTGAGAGCAACCACGTTTATACATTTTCTTTATATTACGGGTATACAGTATTGCGACTATTTCTGGTAGATTAAAAAAAAAATCGTAATCGTCACCTTTATTAATAGTTATTGTATCAATGACATTCAGGAATCACATACGTTGTTATGCAATGAAAGAAAAACATATGAAAAACAAAACAAGAACATATGTACTCATGCCTTGAAATGATATAGCTTTGGCAGACTCGCTAGCAATTGCTCAATTCATTATTACTATTCCAGTAAGATAGTAGATACTGGTAAAACCTATTACTGGCTAATAAGCTGTTAAAACGTCCAGTGGCAAACGCCATACAGTTCATAGACGCAATTTGTGGTGGTGGTTAACTTTGTAAGAAACATTAGTCAGTTTAATTGTATCAATATAATTCACGGGTGGCTCATTACCTGTTGAAAAGCCTGTGGCAAAATTGGATTTGTTCAGGGTAGATACAAGAAGCTGGCTTCTGCCACATTTGATGTAGTGGTAAACGACACGGCTTTCCACGTGGGCATCCTGTGTTCGAATCTTGATAGGGCAGTGCATTCTACTGTGGGCAGGCTTAACTGGTTTCTTGCTTTTTTGTGGGCGGATGTGAGCAGACCCCCCATGCCGCTGGGTCTGCTCACACCTTTCACTCAGTTTCTGCTTGAGTTATAAAAGATACACTGAATTGTGTAGGGATTGCACATTATTATATTATACATTTTGAAGTATTTTACAGCTGGCACTTGGCATTTCTGCACACAAGACTCTTCTTCACATACAATTCTAATGTAAAGTTGCCATGACATTACCTATATCAGGCATTTTTATTAAAGAAGCATTTTTGACATGTTCATACTTAACTTTTTTGGTTCAATTCTTAAAATAAGGGCATAATGGATACTATGAGAGACAGGGAAGTCACTAGAAAATCATGGCAAGGGGGGGGCTAAGTCTCGTTTCGGGGGTCTGTGCATAGGCCCCAAAACATCCTTTCATCATGTATTGATAGAGTAACAATGGGAGTAAAATCGATCCAAATAAGTTTATTTTTGGTCAAGGTTGGGTAAAAATATACCTGTCTCATAGTTTGTTTTTGACACTGATATAATCTAAATAAAGACATTAAAGTCCACTCTGTCTTCATCCATCCAACACGAACAAAAGTCACAAAATTATCTGTACTGTGTAGCGAAAATACTTTTGTTAACTATAGTTCATAGTAAATGAACATATACAGTATATTCCGATAAAGTCATAAAAAAATTAAGTCATAAAAAAAATCATAATTAAAAAAAGAAACATTTAACAACCGGATCTCCCTTCATCTGAACAGAATAAGTTGCAAAATGTTAACTTCAACCCCAAACAAACATGTATCTGTGAAACACGCACAATTTTGCAACGCTATTCTTGATGATTATTAGTGACATACAAAAGTTACTGTAGCTGGCATGTCATTAATGGGAAATATTTTCAGTAGTTGGTTAGTGTACGACCCCCTATTATCGGCCACCTCCCCAATTATTGGCCACCTTATATTCTGTTGAATTACATCATAATTTATTTTTATTTACATTACAGATGACAGATCTTAGTCTTCTCTGAAGTGTCTACTAGAAAGTTGTAGCTAGCTTTCTTGGCTTCCGGTAATGAAAAAAAGACTGATCACTTTGATATTACATGACGTCTGTCGAGCAAGTCGAATTTCACGAATTGCAACTTGTCTAAACAATTTCAATACATTATATTTTTACGATCTCAAAAATTGTGTAACCTCCATACATTCCTATAAAAACTGCGGTGGGCTAGCTGAAAGGTTATATTGATTAGCAAAACGTACCTTTGCTTTCCAGTGCAATAACATTTTGAACTCAAAGAGGATTTACTTCTCCGACCACTAGAAATGTTAGCTACTATTTACAGAAGGCAGATTCCTTCAGATGAAGGAGTTAAGTTCAAAGCATCACACCCAACCGAACATGCTGCAGTGAACACGATTCTATACAATTTGTAAGACGTTTAGATGTGATGGAAAGCAGGACGAAAATGAAATCACATAGAAAATATATTGACTTATTTATTTATTTATTATTTATTTAGGGGGCTAAATTATATTTTAGGGGGTCTAACCCCCCAAAAAAATAAATAGGCCTAGCGACGTCTCTAATGGCATGCTACATAGCAAAGCCAATCAGCCCTTGGAGTGGTTTTCAAACTTCTCGATGCAACATTTGGGATAATGGGTACATTTGGTGTACAATGACAGAGACAATTCCTGGATTGAGCCACGTTTTCCGAACCATATCTCACACCACATCAACAATGTCCTTATTAGCAGGGTGGCACTGTCAGGTATTGGTCAGCTAGACTAAAACGCAAATTATTTTGATAAATAATTAGTTTTGTTTCCTCCATATTTGTAAACCTAGGGTCTTTAAAAAGTACATATTTTCAGCAGATTTTCAGCACATTTGTAAAAGTATAGATATGTTAAAGTATATATAGTGTAGACATGGAATTCAGTAAAACAAATATTTTATTACGCATTAAGTTACATTACATTGTTATACCATGTAATATTATTGTACATATATTACACATTCACTTATATTACATTGTTATAACATTATATTATTGTACATATATTACACATTCACCTATATTACATTGTTATAACATTATATTATCGTACATATATTACACATTAAGGTTCTTGACATTTGCTGTTTAATAGTTTATAAAAAATATTTTGCTGATAGCCATGAATGTGGTACTCATGAATATGGTAGCTCATTTTTTGTGTATTACTTCATCTAATATTGTATTACATACCTGAGCCATACTTTTTATGATATATCACAAATCCATTTCGGGTTGTGATTTTCTATGTTTTTAAAATTTGTCTTTAAGAAGTATTGACACTTATTAATTCTTAAAAGCATTTATTTATTTTGCGGATTATAGTACCAAACAAATTCACTTGAATTTGCAAGTGTGTCCAGACTTTTGACTGGAACTGTTTATCCATATTGTGCCTTATTTAAAAAATATATTTGAATTAAAAACAAACAAAGCGGTAACATAGGACTGGGGAATATAGTGTAACAGAAATGGAGGGATATGCTTTTAAATGATTAGATAAACTAAACAAAGAAAAAAAACACAGAGCGATACAAGTGATAAAGCAATAGTATGCCTTATTATGAAAAAATGTGGGTAATTTATTATAACTTTTGTGCTCATCGAAATATCCCATAATGAACTTTTAATAATTATTTACACATATTATTACTTGCAAAAGCAATGTATTATTTTCGTAAAATACTCCACATTAATTAATATGTTGTGTGCCTTGTTATATAACCTGTTGGGAGACTAAATGGTCTAGCGTAGCTTGTCCTAAATAAAAATATTAAGTGTTATCTTATTCTCGATCATCAAAGTTCCTGAAATGTTTAAGTCTGCAGTGAATGAGATGCCTGTGAGCTCACTCCGTCCCTCAGTAATTGCCCAGGCGGCTTCTTTGTTGTGGGGAGCGAACAGGGGTGTCTGCCATTGTGTGTGGCCACAGGAGGATGCAACCTTAGAAGAGATTATTTCAGGAGCCCCTCTGTGTGACATTAAACATGCTCTATAAATACACCACACAATATTAATAGAGACAAACAGCTCTCTGTTTGAACACGGCGACAGACAAAACGTATAAACATCATGTGGGGAAAAACTGACAATTGGAATATGTTAGGGTTCCGTATTGATGCAACTGAGTAATATGCAATGTCAGTGTTCTGTCATGGCTGCACAGAGTTAAATGACAAATTTGATGATAATGGATGATATTCTGAGATGATTTAACTCTAGTGAACTTTACTGGGTTAAATGTGGACAGAAAACTACTAGTGTACTTAGTCTATGAATGTTATGAGTCTTATTATTAGGTCACTGCCACTCCAATTCTGGCCCCAGTGGACCTGACCTTGTTCAAAGGAACCGAGGAGAAGATGGGGTGCCCTGTATGAGTACAGAGAGGGGGGAGGGATTCAAAGTTTCCCAAAATAGACATAGCCAGAGTCCAACATTCCCTATTGAGAGTTTTACTATTGGAAAGATCTATTGTTGAACCGGCATCATAACGAAATTTCGTGTTCAAGTGCTGTAGCCACAGAAATGGTGAAGAGGTGGCAGAAATATAATTCTGGTGTATAACCCTCCACCGACAGGACCATTGGAACAGAGAGAATACACACCAGGGGGATATAATGTTCTTATGGTTCCATGGTGACAACAGGAGAAAAAACACGTACTACAAGGAAATCTCGATTAAAGAGGCGGCCATCTTTGTTGATGTCACTATCTCCTGCTGTGGCAGGGCGAGAGGTGTGGCACTGATGGCTGATATTTTCTCTGGCATTAGTTAGATATAGCAGGTCGGAGCTATTTCAGGACAAGGGGTACTTTAGAGTAGTGGTAGCTGTGTTATGTACTATGTCACTTGCTCTACAGTTAAAAAAGCTGACATGCTGATAACACGTGAGATTGGATGAGTCCCCAAAGTACGCCAGGGTGCTTTAAAATAAATCGACACACTGTTTGCCCCGTTCAGTCGGTCAGCACGGACCCACCCAGCACGTCCCTCTGTAGTGCCACACTGACTCCCAATGCAACAGCTGAGTCCCGAAAACAACAGCTCTCCTTACATCCTGAAAATACTCTACCAAAATCATTTGGGAGGTTTAATGCAGTGGAGGCCCTCCGAATGACCATATTTCGAGTATTGCACGCGGACATGTGCGCCCATGGTTGTACTGTCCCGAACCGTATCGGTGAGCACAATGTGGAAAGTCAGTTCAATCATCTGGGACATCGGCACACCAGGACCTGAATCCCAGGAATCAGAGTGGGGATGCTCTGAAGGGTCACAGTTGTTTTAGATCATCATACACAGAATGCCATGTGGCTTAGACAGAGAGATTGAAAGAGAATCGGCTTTACAAGTGCATTACATTCGACAGTGTTAAACACCACACATGCATGGTCTTTGTCTCCGGCACATTTCTCCAGCTCACACACGCCCTCAATTACACAATGAAACTGTACAATTTGAACCACACATTTGAATGATTCAGCAGATACTCTTATGCGTATTTTCAATTAGCTTGATGGTACACTCTATAATGTAGCTACATCGGCCAATAAAAATGTATCAGTAATAAAAATCGCAGGCATTAGTTACATTTACACCTTAGTCATTTCGAAGACCCTCTCATTCAGAGCCATTTACAGTTACTGCATATACTTTAAGATGGCTGAGTTAGAAAAACAAACTACACCATTGTAATATTTACATTCTACTCAGCAAATAAGTTATCAACAATATTTTGAGCTTAAAAGAAGCCCAGAAGTGACATAACAAAGAGCCGGGTTTAGGATATTGTGTTTGTGTTTGAGTATTGCCTTAAGGCAAGGAGGGGAAACTTCCCTTGTTACTTTAAGTCATGCATCTTGTAGTGAAAGTGAGTTCCAACTGGAAGCTGGTGGAGTGAACAGAGGAGAGGGGTGACATGGGAGAACTTGAGCTTGAGGTGGCAGGATCACTTCCTGTTTCACTGAAGTGTATGAGGTGTCATGCCAAACTACTTTTTCATCTATCAACACGGGGAAGGTGAGGTAACTAATGAAAGGAGACAAAGGTTATTGACCCTCTCAAATTAGAGTGTCTATAAAAAGAAATTGCTACACACCTGAAATTTGCCTTCTGCCTGATCATAGGACACTGTCAGAATGCCACAAATAGGATTTGAACAGTGGTCCCAGTAATGCAGCTTTAATGCAAGACAGTGACTTAATATTTTTTTAACACTTTCCATAAATGTATTTCAAGTAATCTCAACACTTCACAAAAGTTTCCAAATAGTGTTTTCAAATGCTACTTTCAAATAAAAGTAATATGAAAGCTTATTTTAATACGGCATAAAAACCAATCGAGACGTTTAAATCCAGGTCTGGGACACACCAAAACACCTTACATGGCTCTATTTTTTAAGCCAGTTGTCTAGATAACCCAAACCTAACGGGGGAGGCAGTGAAGCTCTCTATTTTCTATAATCGCCCTGTGATTGCCTTTGAAAGCTGCCAGCAACCGTGAAGCTCAAGTCTAGCCGTCCCTGAATCAGACAGGAGACACAACGACATGGCACATAGACTGCAGCCTCTACAGTTCCTCTGGAAGAGCTCCCCCCACGTCCCCCCTCGTCCCCCTGCTGCTTAGCAGCTATAACCCACACAGGCAACAGTAACATAAGCTAATCAGTCTTTTTTGCAACCCGTTGCGGTTGAGATACCTCTGCCATTAGCCACTGGCTCCAAAACAATGGTCTGTCTTTCATTGTGTTAAGTCTCTGTCTCTGTGCACCTGGCACTATACTGGCTATGGGTGCCTTCAGCTGTCCTTCTATTTCCAGAGCATGGAGCCATACCTCAGCCTCGCCGGCTCATCAGAGACAATGGGCACGCTGATTTATCCAAACACAGCCCCGCAGACAACCTGACGCACTCTGGGATCCCACCGAGAGCCTGTTTCAGCCTCCGACCCTTCGTTAAGCACTTTGTTAACAAGGCAATGCAGTATTACTCAAAAGATAAGACATTCTCAAAGTAGGTTAATGGTCCAAAAACCAGTAGCATAATACTGTGGGCCTTGGGTTCAGTTGATCTGCATGACCTTTAGAGTCGGAGGCCATTTGTCTGACTACTTGTAACCTCATCATGTGACTCACAACGTCTCATTGTCAGGCTGCACGTATCTTCACCTAATTCTTAATCAGACATGCATACCTCCGAGGCCCACGAGGGTCTTTAAACAGGCCCATGGGGTACAGGTGGCGACACTGACTTGAGCCAGTGTTTGGGCCCTTTGGAATTTCAGATATTTTATTGGGATCCACTTCAGCCACAGTCGAAGCAACGGTTACCCTTGACATGGTTTAAGTTTACATACATTGAAGTATTTGGAGAGTCAAATAATTTTAATCTGTAATTCCAGGACTTTGGAAAATGTGGGGACTAGGTACAAAACGTATTGTGATCTCGAAAATATTCCTCCGATATAGATAAAAATAACAATAAATTATACAGAGCCCACCAACAATGTGTCACTGTCCAAATATTTTGAGTTTACTGTATGAGAATCCTGTGACAATGCGAGGACTGTCATTGTAATATACAGGGCTCTGAATATATTATTTGGCAAATGGAAAATATTCAATGTACACCGAGATTTTACCACTGTGAGCGAAGTGTAAACTAGAAAAGGGGACTTTATTTTGTCCGTGTCCCAAGCTGCATTCTAACTTGTCACTCATATGATTATTTATCTAAAGCTTTTTATAGGACTATAACCCCAGATCCTCTGCTACGTCTGCTCAGGTTGGTTGATGTAATGGTCAGGAGGAAAAAACGATTTGGACTCATTGTAAATCTGGAAATCTAGGACTTTATCAACCTTTGGAATGTGGCTACAAGATTTAGGAAATGTTATTCATACTGAAAAGATATGTTATAGTACTGCTAGTAGACTTCCCATGTTTTGGTACATGTCTACCTCAGGAACCACACTGCAGTTATCCCTGCATTCCAGTAGCACATGCACCTCGTACATTCAATTCGCCACTTGGCACATTTAGAATTGAGATCGTGCTTGCATTTTTACCATTTGTTAGGTATGCATGTTTTCGTTGGGTACGGCTTCTATCTCTGCATCCCGGTTGCACATGCTACCTTATTCCTTCAATTTGCCTTGTTTGCACATTTAGAATACCATTTAGAATAACATTTAGTTTTGCCATTTGTACTGCTTTTGCACATTTATACAGTCACTTCGCAATACACATATACATATTACATTTGAAAACTTGTAAATATTCTGCCTTCTTCTATTTGCACTTCTGTTTAAATGCTAACTGCATTTCGTTGTTCTGTACTTCTACTGATCAATGACAATAGTCAATGTGAATGTTTTATAAAATATAGCAGCTGTTAATAAATAAATGGTCAAACACAAGCTAAAAACTCTGTACTAAAGTGATGACTCGCTGCTACCCTGTGCTGAATTGCAGGTATTTTTGAATTGATTACACAAATTGCTATAATATGTATATTTGCTGTCTTGTTATACTCCACCTGGTTTGATTCTTTTCTGTATACTTATCATTATTATTGTTTTTTGATTTTGAAAATGTATGATTCCATTCACCTCCTCAATTTGTATGTATTTTTTTTGGTATTATTAAGAAAATATAAAATGAACAACTATTGTTATAAATGTTATGTATTTCCATCATCATTTTATTTAAAAATGGTAAACTTTTTCAAATACTATTAATATCACAGCTATATTTAACCCAAATGCCTATTACATTATTGGGTTACTTGTAACATTTTATTATTGCTACTTTCAGTTGAGTTGTAAATACTTGGTATGTTCTGTGGTCTATTAATGGTACTGGAGTATATTAATTGGACTGCATCTGTGTTGAATTGTAATGAATCACATGATTTCCGATTTCCAGCTAATTCATCTATGGTCAAAACTGGTGTGCATGGCACAGCAAATATCCCAAGCACTCCACAGATCTGGCCTGCATGCAGTGCTGGCTCTTGCCTTTTGGGGGCCCTATGCAAAATTTCGTTTGGGGCCCCTCTCCCCTCTCTGTCAAGGGCTCCCTAGCAGTTGGATGCCCCCTACAGGTCGAGGGCCCTAAGCGAGTGCTTATGTCGCTTATACCTTGAGCTGGCCCTGCCTGCATGGTAGGGTGGCAAGAAGGAAGAAGTTATTCAAGAAATATGAAGTATGACAAATAAACACCCAGGGGATTGCAAGGATTTTGTGGTCCAATAAAACAAAAATTGAACTTCTAGCCCTAAATGGAAAATTATAATATTTTGGCACAAACCAGCATAGCACATTACTCGAATAACACCATTGTGCAAGATGGTGGTGGCAGCATCATGTTACGGGGATGCTTGTTATCATGAAGGACTGGGGAATGTGACATGATCAAAGAAAATATTTATGGATCAATGTACAGAAAAGTCCTTGAGGAAACCCGATGCCCTCGGCAAGAAAGCTATAATTGGGATCAAATATTTTCAACGCAATTTCAAAACACAAACCGAAAGACAGTAGACCGATAAAAGACTCATTTGAGAGGAATTTAGAAGAAATATAAATATGAGTGTATGTACATTTTTATAAACAGAAAATCCATGACTATTTTCAATAGTCCAATTTCAATAGTCCAAAATGGAGTATTAGCTTTCTCAATGTACAAAATGTGTTAAATATGTTTTTTGTCGATATGCACAATAGCTAGTCCTGTTTCCTAAATAATGTACAAATAATTAACAATAAATGAAGACTTACTTGTATGGTTCATTTAAATAAAATGATCAGAAAAGGAAGGTCAGTGCCATTTTAACTCAGCATCTTGAAACTATTTAATCATATATAATTACTCAAAACGTGTATGTTTTCTCTCATTTCATGAGGCATGTCAATCTGGTTTAGTAGCCTAATCATAATTCTCACATAGGAATAATTAAAGGAATGCTTTTATGAATTCATCCTAGTGTACAATTGCTTGTTTCTTATCCTTTGACATTCAATGTTTCTAAAATATACTTGTATCTCTCTACAATTAAATTGCATGCATATAGTGCCAAAGATCAAAGATCAGTGTTTCTTACCAGTGCCATTTTGGAAAATTCATATAAATAACAGTTCATCAAAATGTTATGCTTAACAAAGAAAAACATGTTATAGTTACTTTGTACAGGCTACTCACAGTTAGATACAGTAATAACCTGTTTTACACCACCGCCTGTGTCAGCAGTCAGACAGATGGGAGTTTCAGTTTCAGCAGTGGGGTTGAATGCTACGTTTTACAGCACACTAAGTGTGAAAGAGAAATATATGGTCCACTGACAAGACGGGCATTGCAATTCTGGAATGGAACATAACAAGCTATTTTGGTTGAATGACGACTCAAACTGAAATCTTCCGCTGCACTTCTACATATTCCGTGTGTCAAATCTAATCAACACAGCTACATTTTTTGTCAGTCTCGAACCTCATTGGTCAGACTCCTCGTGAGATGTCTGGCTTGTGAACTCCGCGAGTTTGCTAACTCCAGTCATCACTCTCCCTTGCATGGGCAATAGCACATGCAAGTACACTCGGATGTGATGATGTAAAATGTCCTTCACAGGCTGAGGGTGTAGGGTTTAGGAGCTGTCTACTTTGCGATTTGAGTACAGCCTATTTTGGAGGATGATTGAACTGCTACGTGATAGATTTAACTGTGACTTCCAATGCTTTTGCAATGGGAGCTGGACGTTTGCGGACATCTAAGAGAGTGCATTCATATCCAGAATACGCCTGTCCGTTTTGACTGACAAAAAGTGGATATGAGTTACACTTGTAAGACTCTCTTATTTTGTTTTCGTTTCTATAGCAAGACCACTCCTTGACAGATTCCGGTCATGTCGGTTGAGGGGCCTTTAGTATTCTGTCAATGATCAAAAAGAAAGATGGTAGCTCCTGACAGTGGTAGCAACCTAACCTGAGCTATGCCAAAGCTATATTCTGTAAACATAATCAGTCTGTTCTGTATGGTAAGGTCTAGTGGAGTAGTGGAGCTGTGCGTTATCCCAGTAGCAGGTGAAAGGGGTCCTGGGGGAAAGGGAAAGCCCCGCCCCTCATCCCCCTGCAGTGTAACCGTAGGATCAGTTGGCATCCTTAGAAGTGCTCCTTCCCGGCAGCAGGCCAGACTCTTGAACAGCTGAGACCAGTGTGTCTCAATTCTCCTTACTCTCCTTTTAGCACACAATACCACACTATGTTATCCTTTATAAGCAGTTAACACGGAAATCCTAGTTGATTGACACCATAAGCATTGTCCCTACCCAAGGGCATAGGAGCAGGCAGGCACATGTTAGAAGCAGGTCGATTTTGCCCAGTAAAAACAACACTCTGAGAAAATATATAAAATGTGTCCACCCCAATATCAAACTCAATTTTATGCCTGCTCTCCACTCTTGTTTCTGAAAGAAGCTGGGGCATAGGGCTAGAGAGAACCTATTTGATATTAGACAAAGCCATTGATTGAAAACCTGACTTCATGATTTTCCAAATCATATGTATGTAGGTTTTCTTTCAGTTTCTTGTATGGAAATTAAGCTTGTATTTTAGAATCTGATGTGGAACAACACAATGTATTTACAGTAGGTAATATTCTTCAATAATCAATAGGTAAGCTACATTGCATGAAATTAGAAGTGCACAAAAGTTACTGCATATTCCCCTTTTAGGAAAATAGTTTTGGGGGGGATAAGGGTAATGTTTGTTCTGCTGTCTTGTCTCCTGAGGTAACTAAATTAGTTATTTGAATGGTAACAGTCATATGATCTTACATATGAAATCTCCTGAAAAGTCCCAATTTGAAAACAAATCTTCAAATGGTTTTGAAGACAAATAAGAGGGCCCACTAGTGCTACCCTATAAACCAGGCAGCAGTGCACCCCTCGCCTCCAACAACCTGATTCACACCTTAACCTGATTTTGACAGGGCTCATTTCAAATGGTGGTCATCTGAGGTCCATTTTGGACGTGTGACAGATGTTTTTGGAGAAGATTGGCCATTGGACTGTTGTACACCTTAAACTTGTTCAGAGCTTGGTGTTTTGACTGTTTAGACAGAGCCATTGTATTTGGATTAATAAATATACAGACTGAATAGTTCTGGTGACAGCAATGAATTAAAAACATGACTAACACTGAGCAATGAAATTAAAACATGACTAACACTGAGCAATGAAATAAAAACATTACTAAAACTGAGCAATGAAATAACAACATTACTAACACTGAGCAATGAAATAAAAACATGACTAACACTGAGCAATGAATTAAAAACATGACTAACACTGAGCAATGAAATAAAAACATGACTAACAGTGAGCAATGAAATAAAAAAATTACTAACACTGAGCAATGAAATAACAACATTACTAACACTGAGCAATGAAATAAAAACATGACTAACACTGAGCAGTGAAATAAAAACATGACTAACACTGAACAATGAATTAAAATATTACTAACACTGAGCACTAAAATAAAAACATTACTAACACTGATCAATTAAATAAAAATCTGACTAACACTGAGCAATGAAATAAAAACATGACTAACACTGATCAATGAAATAAAAACATGACTAACTCTGAGCAATGCTGCCCTCTACTGCAACAGGGGGCTAAAGCCACATAAGGATTTCAATGATCCACCTTTCCTCCAATACGTCATAAAGTTTGGTTTGTATCAGTAATGATTTGTTTGAACACAGTTCTCTCTAGGGATGTTCCTTATTAAGACCCAAATAACCAGGTTCAATTAAGTCTTAATTTGGAACTTTCCTCAACTGGTGAAAAAATCAAGTACTGGTAAACACTAGTGCTGTGCGTACAATCTTTTGAAGGATCTGGGTGTTCGGAATAACTGCTCTAAAAGATTCATTCAAGTGAATCACTTCTCCGCAAGAGAAAACTCTGAGATTTAGGCTGCTGTGAAGTTGAAAGGAAAACATAATTTTGGAAGCAAATAAATGCCTCCTCTTCAGTTTTAATAGTTTTCAAGTTGTTTTCAGATGAAAAAGTGTGAATGGTGACAAAGGAACAATATTTTGACCACGATTACAAAAATCGATTTGTCAACTCATGGAGGATCAACAGCCAATCTCCACACACATTTGATGAACAAAGACCCTGCAGTGAGAATATTAGGTTAGAAGTGAGGATGACAAAGCAGATGCTAATGATTTCAGGCCTACT
This sequence comes from Esox niger, assembly GCA_016801105.1. Classification (NCBI taxonomy): domain Eukaryota; kingdom Metazoa; phylum Chordata; class Actinopteri; order Esociformes; family Esocidae; genus Esox; species Esox niger. The sequence goes on from JACXGJ010000198.1 coordinate 44,691, forward strand.
TCAGCTCCGTCACATCCACGATCACAGCTACAACAAAAACCTCCGTTACAGCTTCAACCACAGTTACAACAGCCACAACTACAATTATAGTCAATTCTGAAACAGGTCATGTTCCCACAGTGAGACTTAAAGTGCTTCAGACTCTGCAGGAAACAAGTATAAATTGTTATGATAGCCCTTTTTTTGGTTTCTTTTAAGTTAAGCCTATGCTCCTTAACTTCAAATAAACTAAACATGCACAGTGAATTAGATTACTTTTTTTGCTGTTGTTCATTGCAGCCTACTACATTTTTGATTATGATATTACTTTCTGAAAACGTAATATTTTGGTTATTCTTGGAATAAAGAATACATTTTGTTAACATTTATATTTATGTCTGTTTAATGCTGGAAACATTAATAGGAGTGATATTACAGTTTTTTTTTGTCCCATCATGAGATAAAGATGTAATTAAGAGGTTGGACAAAATTACAATTAACAGAAATTACATTTAATTATGTGGAAAACATTAGCACACCCCTATATTAACTATCAAATGAAATTGCTGCATTTAGTACCAAAACAGGTGCAAATTATTAGACTGTCATTAGAGAAAAAAGTGGGAGTCCTGTTTTCCATAAAGATTAGAAACTTGGTCTAATTTGGTCTAAGCCATATGGGTGTGTGGTAGTATTATGCCAAGATGAAATGTTTACTGCATTTCGTTGTTCTGTACTGTACTGTACTGTATAGTTGAATCTAATAAAAATAGACCTATCCAACCCTCAGAAGTAAGGTTATTCATGTCGTTGAGTGTGGTGTGGTTCAACAGATAATCTACCAATTATGAAAATTCCAGACTGCTGTGGTATCAGCAGGTCAACTCATCAAATTTAGTCCAGTAGATGACTGAAAGATGCTCACATACGTCCCGAGAGAATCCCAGAGAGATCTACAAACCTACTTGCAACAATACATTTTAAAGTGCATAAATCAACTGTAAGAAAAATACTTCAAATATTGGCCTACAAGTCAGGAATTCCATGACCACCGTTTACCAAACAACACTTGATTAGGAGGTGTGTCCAAGGGGGTTGCCTGGAGTGGAAAAGGCCCCTACTGAAATCTGTGATCTGAGAGGGCTTTACTCAAGGAGATCAACTCAACATAGCAGGACAACTAACCGAAAAGGTTAATCTTATTCCGGTCCAGCCACTTTCTTCTAGACACGCAACACTTTCTTCTAGGCACGCAATGCTACCGAACCCTTGAGGTTTGGTAGCGAAAGCATAATATTTGGAACTAGACTGACCAACAAGCACCTGCTAACCGGTCTAATAGGTGGGTCAAATAGGTGGGTTGTCAGGTTTTACTTGACTAGTATGGATTACTTTACTCCTTTTTATTCAGCTATATCATGTTGGTGTTTTAACTAATAATAATAACTTGCAGACTTTAAGTTGACTTTGCAACTCATTTTGAATGATCATAGTTCATCAGAAAAATAATGTGTTGCCTGGCTCTGGTGCTAATGGTAATGTAAACAAAGTCATTTTAGCTAGCTAGCTGCAGTGCAGTAACCCCTGTGAGTTACCTCTGCCAGGTTAGTAAACCGGTTATCTAGTTTTGAGTTGGGCGCCAGATAAATCAAGGCAACATTTGCCTGTCCTCACTCATAGAATAAGCTGACCAAGAATACTTTAACAATATTAAATGTTAAACATCTCGTTTCACACAACCTGTTCTTTAGTTTTCATATTTTAGTAAAGCAAAAATAACGGTCTTAGCTCTAAGCTCAGCTATTGCTGTTATCATAACTGTTTCCATTTTGGCCTTAAGGCACTTTATCTTGGAGTGACCATCAAGATTATACAATCCGGCCAGCACAGACTGCTGTGGACTTTGTAGGTGAAAGTACGTTAACTAGCAAATGCCTTTTCCAATTTTTTGTTATTAATGTTAATACTATATCTTTAAGTTCACCTAATGGTGTCCTAGTAACAGATTGCATTTGTGCTTTTAGAAGCTTTATGCAGGAGTGACCAGCAACATGCAGACGATGAGAATGGGGGAACCCTTTACCAGAGCCTGCACATCAGTTTGGTGGCAACTGTGAAAGTGAGGCTCTTACACCTGGATCTAACCTCACATAACCCAATGCCATATCTAGACCTTATCATATGCCTGTTGTTGCATTTGTTTTTGATAATGCTTGAATTAAATTCTACATTACAAACAATGAACCGAATATTCAAATCACACAAAAACATTCTCTCTATTCTACGCCCAACATCACCACTTTCCTGGCAGGCGTTTAAAGCCTATAAGCACAACCTGCCTGGTACTATACTAATCTTGATATTTGATGATGTATAATTTGCAGATATTTCACAATCCAGAGAATCGACCCCAGTGGAGCCACATACAAAGGTATTTCCAAGAACTGTGAAAGGAAACAGGAAGAAGGCATTCAATGGTGGTACAAATTCTCTTGGTACAAATATCATCCATGGGATGAGTACTTCCAAAGCCAGAACTACTACTGCTTTGCTTATCAACACGTCTCTCTGCCAAATGCACAAATATCAGCTTTTACTTCCAAACGTGGCTACTCGAATTGGTAAAAGGCAATGTATAAAGACGCTGGAATTAAAATACACGAGAAATCAGAGATTCATGTCAATGCCATGTTTTCATGGACTGAGTATAAGAAAGCAATACTTACAGATGCTTCTATTTAATATGCCATTGATTTGGGTAAAACATCTAGAATGCCTAAGGCTTTTGCACAGTACTGTGTATGTACAGTCCCCCCCAAAATTATTGGAACGGCAAGGCAAATTCCTTTGTTTTTGTTGGTTACTGAAGACATTTGTGTTTAAGATCAAAAGAGGAATATGAGATAAGAGTTCAGAATTTCAGCTTTAAGTTCCTGGTATTCACATCAAGATGTGTTAAACAACTTTGGACATATCATCGTTTGTTTTAGACCGCAGCATTTTTAGGTGAGCAAAAATAAAGGAACAAATAATCTGAAAGTAAATAAAATACATTTGTCACTTTTCCCGCATGTTTCCTTTGTTTTGTTGGCAGTGTGCTTTGGGTCATTGTCCTGATGCATGATAAACTTCGATTAGTTTCAGACAAAATGTTTCTGTACACTTCTGAATTAATTCTGCTGCTACCATCATCAGTTACATCATCAATAAATATTAATGAGCCTGTTCCAGAAGCAGCCATGCATGCCCAAGCCATGACATTACCTCCACCATGCTTCACAGATAAGCTTGTATGCTTCAGATCATAAGCATTTTCTTTCTTTCTCAACTTTTTGGCCTTTCCATCACTTTGGTAGAGAATGTTCTTGGTCTCATCAGTCCATAAGATTGTTTTCTTTGTAAATTTCAATTTGGCCTTCCAATTCTTACTGCTGATGAGTGGATTGCATCTTGTGGTGTGTCCTCTATATTTCTGCTCTCGGAGTCTTCAAACAATGGATTGTGATACCTTCACCCCTGCACTGTGGAGGTCGTTGGTGATTTCACTTAGTGATGTTTTGGGGGTTTCCTTCACAGCTCTCACAATATTTCTGTCATCAACTACTGTTGTTTTCCTTGGCCGACCTGTTTGATGTTTGTTGCCCAGTACACCAGTAGTTTCTTTCTTTTTCAGGACATTCCAAATTGTTGTGCTTGCTATGCCCAATGTTTTCCAATGGCTCTGGTAAATTTTCCTTCTTTTCTCAGCTTGACAACGGCTTGCTTTTCTCCCATAGACAGCTCTCTGGTCTTCATGTTGGTTAATGCTCTTTAACGAGAAATAAAGTCTTTATAAGTTTAAAACAGGGGTGTCAAACTGGTTCCATGTGGAGGGCCAAGTGTCTGCAGGTTTGTGATATTTCCTTTAAATTGGTTCCCAGTTCAGACCAAAACAACCAGGTGAGGGTAGAAACTAACCAATTAGTGACCTAATTAATCAATCAAGTACAAGGTGAGAGCAAAAATCTGCAGACACTTGGCCCTCTGTGGAGCTGGTTTGACACCTCTGGTTTAAACCAAGGATGGAAACTTAGACTAGTCATGCAGAGCTATTTAATGTTTGAACAATCAACCTGAAAGGCAACACCTGGGCAATAAGAAACATCTGTCAGTCACATGTTCCTATAGTTTTACTTACATGAAAAGTGATTGGGTTCAAACAAAGGGTGGTATGTCCTGAGTTGTTTAACACATCTAGATGTGAATACCAGGAAATGAAAGCTGAAATTCTGAACTCTTGTCTCATACTCATCTTTTGATCATGAACCCAAATGTCTTCAGTGAACAACAAAAACAAAGGAATTTGTCTTACCGTTCCAACACTTTTGAAGGAGACAGTATGTATATACATTATCAGTCAAATTTAGACAAATCCCATTCATTAGAATTTGTACATTTTTACTGCTATTGTATTTATATATAAAGAAAATCTGGTGTGTTTCTTTTCAAATGTTTGTTTTTCGATTGCAAATTTCAGATTGCCTGACGACGGTTCACTACTTAATTAAATCAGAAAATTATATAATTTGGCTAGATTAAGTGGTTTGCGTAGCCAGGCAATTTTTAGAACCACTTTTGTCACCACTCAGTATATGAATTGTTATACGTTTTTTATTTGTATTTCTGCTTGATTGTATTTCAGCTTGCTCTTAGAAACCTTCAAACCTATGAGCAGACAAGACTTTGATTATTACAGTTTTTACATGTATTTAATGAAGTGAAACAAATAAATACTTTGCTGTTGCTAATATCATTATTTCTTAGGAGGAACCGAAAAAAATGCAACCTGACCTCTATAGAGATGTAAGCAATACTTATCAGTAGGGAAATGGACATCATAACATTTGGCCATTAGTGCAGATTAGGAATAGCTGCATGAATTCCTTAATGCAGTGGTTATCAAATCTCTCCTTTGGACCCCCAATTGTTCCATTTATTTGATGTATGCCAGAGCTAGGGCACAACTTGTCAACCGATTGGCTGTTTAATTCAGGGGAGCTACTTCAGGGTTAGTGACACGTTTTGAGATGGATGTGTGGGACAGATTTGACTACCAATGACTTACTGCACCATTCCTTTCATACGATTATAAGACGGCTGGGAAGTAGAATGTTGCATCCCGAGTTATGTTGAAATGGCAGAATTGGTACTGAAAACACTTTCAAGTGAACTGATACAGTACAGTACATAGTACAATGATATTCTGTGCCCCACCTTGGCCTCCCCATTCAAGGTGTTCTGGCAACGCCCCTGTATGAGGTCAAAAAGATTTGGAACATTATACTCAAGTTTAAGGTGAAATTGTTTGGCTACGGTGCCACAAGCCATGTTTGGGGAAAATGAAACTGCCTTTGACTGGAGGAATTTAATCCCAACCGTAAAGCATGAAGACAGTGGCACTGTAGGTTTGAAGCAGTGACATGAAGTATTTCAGCCAAAGGGGGCGATGTTTATGAGGGGTTTACTTGCTTTTCCACAAGACTTTGCCTTTTGCCTGGCTGAATGGCTAGACGTCAGCTATGAGTCGATCAGAAAACAAAAGAAGAAATCGCTAGTTAAAGTCTGCGAGACTAGAGTTTTTCTTGCAAGTGTGCAAAACGAATAATCTAAACAGCGTTCTCTGCTGACAATTAGCCAGTGTGAACCTGTCAGTCACTAATCTGGACAAGGTGCTAATTGGTCTTGTGTCTGAATGCTAATCAAGCGCCTGTGTGCCCGAGCCTTTAACCCAGCTTCATTTCAACATTCTAGTTCAAGTTCAGTAATAGGGCCTAATCCTAACTCCAACACTATGTTCAGACAAACACCGGTTTAACTCTAGTCATAACCCTAATCCTAAAATTGTCATTCTAATGTTTAATCCTGACTATAGCCAATACCCTGACTCCTTTTAAATACGGTCCCCCCCACTTCCAAATCCTCTGTAATGCTTGTGGCAGCAGTGTGTTGTTTTTACCAGCAGAGGGATCCACACTCTGTTATGACATCAATAAAAATTTGACTGGTCAAACTGGGTCAATCACAAATGACCTGATGACAGACATGTGACAGATGAAGTCTGATGCAAACAGCAATGCTCCAGGTTTCACATGAACCTATTGACAAAACAGATAAAATCCTGCTTCTGAACCAATTACAAACCTCATGAAAATAGGGTCAATATGTTCTTATAAAACCCTTCATTATACCTTTACACCTCATACCAATGTCATGCCAGTTTGGCGTGTGAAGAACAGCAAAATATTCGGGAAATGATGTATGACTTTAACTGTATGCCACTCGTTATCACACAAAACCGAGCAGTTTGCATAGTGCTAACACTTAGAAATAGTAACTCCGGTCATGTAGCCCATGTTTTTGTTCAGTAGGTTTCTGTTGGGCTGTCATGTGGACAGGAAGGTATTATCGGATAGGAAGTGGAAGTAGGAGCGTCCCTCTCTTTGCTGCGGCCCTCTAGCCTCTCCATCCTGTAGCTGAGGCTCTCTGAGCCAGGAACACCCCCTGCTCTCCAGGGTAGGGCTGCCCGCTTGTATTTTGGTAATCGTCATCCTCCCTGACCTGCTGCCCTGATCTTGGCGCCAGGAGTCTCTGTACCTCCCACCCCTTCCCCGCCACTCTGACCCCCCCCCCGGTAATTCAGACCAGCTGTTGCAAGGTGCCTTCCCTGGCCCCCACCAGGTCCTCTCACACTTGCCATTTCCATAGCCCTCGGTTAATCGGAAAAAAAAACTTGCAGTGTTTTTGGAGGCCCTGACTTTTTCATCTGGACTTTGCATGAGGTCTTAGCAGTCCATGCATTTTTTGTCTGTATAGTGTATGTCTCTGTACGTTTCACAAATTAGACTCTCTTGTGTACAATTTGTATTTGGAAATTAGTATTATAAAAAACTGGATGGAGATAAGAACAGAGCAGAGTTTGTTTACAGCATTTCAGTGCTGTGTCTTCATTGGAGTCACATGAAGAGCATGTGCACCCTCAATGAACAAGTGATAGTAGAAATACTGTGTGGAGAATCAATGCTGTGGAATGTAAGAAAGAGCTGGGCCCAAATGTGAAAGAGAAAGGCTTCGTAGTGGCGCAGATAACTTTTCTTGTGTATGTGTGTGTGTGTGTGTGTGTGTGTGTGTGCGTGTTTTAAGTATACTTTTGGTATATTATTTTCTTTTTGTACTGAAGTGTTTTTGGCATTTGGGGGCTCTGTTTAAAAGAGGTGCCTGTCTGTCTCAGACCTAACCACAGTGGGACTCTGTAGGAGAGACATTGGGGAACACTGAGCTTTGATCCCCCTATCCACTGCTGAGTAATGGGCCATGAGTGAACTGCCGGAGTTTGTATATTTTTTTCTCTCTCGTTCTCTCCGTCTCTCTTTCTCTTTGTGTCCCTCCATTTAATACTCTTCAATTCAAAACGGGTTTGTTAGTATGGGAAACGTTTGTTTATGTTGCTAAAGCAAGTGGAAAATAAGAACAATTCAATTAAAATAATGATTAACAAAAGTGAAATAAACAATGAGAAATTCTGAAGTAAACATTACACACAGTCCCTATTTCTGTGTGTGTGTGTGTGTGTGCCTGTTTGCCATCTGCAGTGTTACAATGGATGGTTTTACTGGGTTCGTTGAGAGATGGGGTCAGGATGGAGTGGCGCAGGCAGAGGATGGGTAAGAAGGCCTGCTCTGGTAGGACTAGGGGGAAGAAGTTCAGCTTGCATTGGGATCTCCTGTCATTGCGCTCCTTCATAACCTCTATACATTTTTGAGAGATAGCAACTAATCACGGAGTATTTCCCAAAAAGAAATAGATGAGGAAGTATTCTACAAAAGTATATCAAGGATGCTCTGTTGAAGTATATCGTCTACATCCAAACCAAAAACCTTTGCAATACAGTTTTTACATGTCTATATGTTTCCGTAGAAAACATTCACCAACAGGTTGAAACTGATAGTTACTTCCTGGAAAGGTACTGGCGCATGTCTCATTTGTGTTTTGTGTTCTCTCTGCTGACATACAATCTAGCTGAATTACGTTATTTGAGCTTCAGCTCCAGACAGGAAATAAATCGACAACGTCCAAGGGGGGATTGAAAGTTAAAACAGTCGACCCACGCTACATTAGTGCCCATGTTAAGCCCAGGACCGGAGAGGACAGGTGTTTCCACATTTGGTCCCACACAGACAGACATATCGTGTTGGTGTCAAAGACGGGGCGACACTAGAGTGTAAAGCACCCCCTCCTCCACCTTTTCCCGACCCGATGCTTTGATGTTGGGTGTAAGGGACCAGGCAGCGGGGCATGTGTCCCTCATTAGTGTTCCGGTGTGAATGGCCATAGTGCAGCCCGGAAGACCAGCCCAGCCAGACTCTGGGAGGTTTTCGTCAACCATGTGGCCTGGCTCTTCTAATAAACCCAGCTGAGCCACGTGGGGGGGGACACACTGGGCTCAGCGAGAAAGGGATTGGGCAAGAACAGCACCATGGGAGTGGACATCGACCATCAAGCGTTTCCTATTGGTGTTTTTTCAGGCTTCTTTTTCATACTCGTGTTGCATACCAGTGATAACACAGGAAGTTCAATAGACACAACCATTTCAAGGTAGAATCGCCAACAGTCACTGTCTTAAGAGGGGGGAAATGAAATGCAGCTGTCAGGGATCCGCTGTGAACACGTCAAAGCTCTTGGACTGTATCAGTTCCTCCCAATCCCTCTGGCTGAGCAGGCTGTTCTGCAATGTCATCAGCAGGCTGCAGGACTCAGCATTCCCCAGCGGGCAGCGCAGAGCAGACCGCTACCTTAAGTCAAGAACCTAATGGAAATTGGCTTTAGTGTACCGAAAGTACATATTCTAGGGGTTCCTAGTTCAACACGTTCTTGGGATTTTAATATAAGTTCCCGTGTCCAACGGCCCAATCAGGTGGCAAATCTCTAAACGCTCTCTCTGGATAGATTGCTTTCTCCTGGGTTGAGAAAATAACAAGTCTCAGAGTAATGACTTAACAAGCTACAGTGTAATGGTTTCAACATGTGCAAATTCAAATGTGTGCATGTGTGATTGCTTGCATGCGTTTAGTGTACACGCTTTTATTTGTGCGTGCGTATGTGTGCGTAACTCCTTATTGTTCTCCGTGCGAAGAATACTATATAATCCAGTCGTACTTGGTTTGACAGCTGACCAACCATTAATGAATGGACCCCTCTCCTCTTAACATGTAGCTCTGAAATGCTCAGAGGGTAAGACTTTCCAATGCAACGGCATACGTTGTGTCAGTATGTGACAGGGACAGCCTGCGGAGTAAGTCCGGGGGGGGAGCAGGGTGTTTTCCATCATATCCAGCTGCTGCTTTGGCCTCCCACGCAGATAATCACTTCTCGGTGTGTGTGTTTGTGTGTGCGCGCATACGTGTGTGTGTCCTGGGGAGGGTTTGGTGAGTTTTCGATGGCTAGTAATGGAATATGACAGCTGTCGACCGTCAGTGTTTGTGTTTGTTTGGCTATTGTTAAGAAGTGTTCCTTTGCTGCAGCCCTTCAGCTGTTCCCAGAATCCTAACTGTCTTTGATCTCTCGGTTTGGGAGGTGGAGCTATGGCACCTTACAGTAAACTGGAACACAGACTGCGACAGACTATGTACAGGTTCCCACAGAACACAGCCCTCGATGTGTCATACTGGGGCGGAGTCTGGATCTAAGCCAGTCTGCTTCATGCACCTGCAGGGCTGTTCGTGGGATGGAGGTGAGCGATGGAAAGCTTCCTAAGTGAATCTATGGACAGTTAGTGCTTTTCAATGGGTTTTACTTTCTGTGCTCTACTACGTTGAGCGGTCCCTGTTTCGACAAGTTGGCGCTTGCGCCATTGGTCGTCATCAAGCCAAATCCAAGGAAAATTGAGAGCTTCGTGTTGGCAAATAATAATGCACCAAAACAATATGTTTCTCAAGCTTACAAGTCATGACATGTGGACAATCATTTACATTGCTCCTTTCACAATGTTCTCCCTTAACCAGTTTAGTAACATCCTCTTGCACTTTCTCTGGGGAAATACACAGTAGTTTAATTTTTGATCTTCTCAAGTCTGTAAGATCAGTATGGCACTTGCTTATGGTTAGTCAATTTGAACATTTTAGCTATGCACTATTAATAGAGAAAATTTCACAGAGATGATTGGCAATGATGTGTTTTAAAACGCTGACAAAGTGTCTTACCACAGCATTCAGGGATTGATAGCAATTGTTTTGGGAAGGATGGTTGTCTGTATATCTATTGGTGGAAAGCCACGTAGTGGAGTTTGGGAAAGACTGAAGTTAGGTATGGAATTTAGGGAGTTAGGTCAAGATGCTCACTGAAGATCCCTTGTTTCCTGTCCTGGCCTAAAAGGCTGGGTTTATTTTTCCCAGAGTGAGACGGGACACCCCTCCTCCACAGTCCCACAAGCCCCAGTGTGAGGCAATGCCCAGGACAGAGAGAGGGAGAGGGCTTTAGGCGCCATCTGTCTTCCCACCTCTCCCCCTCTCCTTACTTCTCACTGGCAGAGTCCACAGCAACACATGTCTCTGATCAAGTGCAGCCTGCGTCATCAGTTAGTAAACTCCAGGCTCCAGGAAAACCAACAGAGAGCACATTCATCCCTGGCGACCCTGTGACTGAGTGTGTGATTCATTACTCTTTAATATGCACCCCCCCACACGACCACTCGAGCACCTCGCCAATCCTGCCCTCAGGCAGAACTCCGAACCCCGATGAAATTCATCATTAGACATACTTGCGGCGTTACTGTTGTCGGGTTCTTTATTTACCAGATGCAGCGGTTGTCCGTGACCCACTTGCAGACGGAGGAGAGTTAGCTGGCTAGATTTCCACATCTGGATGAGTTGGTTGGTTTCAGCTTCCACTCGACAGCAACAGTCACAACGGCGTCCGTGTGAAGGTTTGATATTGGATACGAGAGAGAGTGGGGGTGGGAGCTGTTTAACTATTCAGGAGGAGACTACACGTACATTCCAAGTCACCCCCCCATTGTCCTCAACATACGATCAACATTAAACATTTGAATTACACAAATCCCTACTTTTAGTCCGTTCTCTCTGTTATCGAGTTTTTATTTCTCGAGACTCTGAACCACAGTGAAAAAAAACAACATTAGGGGCCCCCCTGTAATCAGCGCACTGCACCGCTGTGAATGGAAACATACTGAGGACCGCAGAATGGCGCCTGCAGTAAAGCCCGGCGGGAATCCACCAGTCTAGGAGTCAGCAGCATGCTGTCTCAGGCCGGAGTCGGGCAGCGGGGCGGCCGCCCGGTGATCGCTACCCCCAGGCTGTCCGCGTCAACAGCGCAGGATGAGTCGTGTTTATGGGAGGCTGACAGCTCCTTCCTGTATCCCAGGCCCTCAGTCCTCTGTGAGCCTTGGCTGCTGCTACATCGAAGGCCTCCCTCTCCAGACTGTGACTGGCCTGGGAGAGGGTGTGGGTGGAAGAGGAGAGCAGTGTTGGTGGAGGGGGGGTTATGGTGTACGGGGCAGTAACCAGTGAGGGTTAGCACTTGAGCTCCCCGGCTCCTAGCCTGTCTTTTTTGGGTGAAGTAGGCCAATGTAAACTCCCATTTCCTGCCGGCCTGTCTCTCCGAGGGGGAGAGATGATCCTCCTGTGAAGAGAGAACACTGCTTCTCTGCAGGGACACTTCACTCTCAACACACACACACATATACGTACATAAATAGATATACAGCCAAGAGACACGGAGAAAGATAGAGGGAAAGAAAAAGGAGAGAGATGAGAGCGAGAGCAATGCACAAACACAGTCAGGCTCAGGAATGTTAAACACATGCTTTATGGCATAAATAGCAGCCACTTTTGGTAAATTACAGTGAGTGTTCTGGCACTGGGAAGCGTGCAGCAGGAAAACGTTCTCAAATTTCAGAACCGGGCATTCTACTCTCCCAAAGGAGAGAGCGGGGGAGAATGTACTGTTTTCCTTTCTTAAAAAAGAGAGGCATATATACAGTAACTTTGAGTGTGGTGAGGGTTAAGATATTTTGAGGGTTCAACTGGTGGCTTGCTTTCAAAATGGTTCTATACAAGGACGAAGTTAAAACACCGAGCCATGATTCATACAGAGACAGAAGGATTGAGTCCAATGTTTTGACTACCTTAAGAGCATGATCTGACTAAAACCGCAACTCCAACTCGCCATGCTTTGGGATTTTATTAGCCAAGCTAACACTGTCGACTGAGGACACGCTAACAATTTACTTCATAAAACACATCGGGATACATTTCAAGCAGCTGGAATGTAATGGGTCTGTTGCACAAGGACATCCGGGTCAAAGGTGAAATGGTAACAACAAAATGCTCTGAACTATAAATCCACCTTCCAGGCCATCTCGTATCACTCGCTCCCAATTTGACCCTTTGTTAGCTCTCAGCTGTATGACCAAATGTCTCAAGCTCTTCTTTCTAACAACTACCCAGACCCAGTGTTTAGTGTGTGATTCACAAACCAAGACTCGCCACAAAAGTCTTATCTCCAGCTCAGTGAATATTCACTGCCTAGGAGGGAAACGAGGAGTTTTAGAAGCGTGTGGCTAGATGATCCAGCAGACAGAGTGGAACAGCTTACCTCACAGACAGAGTGGATCAGAGCTACAGCCCACACACTGCTGTGAACAGACCTGAACACCAAGAGAACTATGGGAACTTGGACTCTCCTCGTTACACAGACTGACTCATTGTCTGGGCTACGGAGTCAGAGCTTTAACTCCGTCAACCAAGACAGGACAGACCTGGAACAAGTTTTAATAAGGTGACTGTTCAATTAATCCATGCTAACACTCCCACACACTGTTTGCACAGTGGCAACAGGAGGCGGGTGGCAGGTGGAGGCATTGAGCAGGTGCATGCAGCAGTCCCTGTCCATCACTCAGTGTATTCACCTGCACACCTGCCTCCCAGTGAACCATGCAGTGGCCAGTTAAAGCTGCTCCTCCACTGACAACGCACTACATTGACAGTTGTTGAAAGAGGGCCTTATTCTAATTAACAACCTGCAACAAAACACACGTATATCGCCATTGTAGAAGTGGCGCTAAACTCTACTTCAATTGAAAGGAAAAAAAGGGTCACAATGAATACTTTTCAAAAACATAAATTACTTTATTGAAGGCAAAGGCAACAGCTATGAATGATTTGAAATACAAGTGGAAGACATACAAACAAAGTATTATAAAAACAAATTGAAACAAGACTACATACAATCTGGACATTGCACTGTTAAACACCACCATAAAAGGTTTTTGGAAGTATTAAATCCATCTCTGTACAGACAGGGCTGTGAAGCCACGCCGCTACGACGTCAACGTCAGCCATGGTATTTGGTCCCTTCCTTCCCCCCGTTTGAATTGTTTGATATATATAGTAACACTGAAAAGTCAAGGTAAAAACACAACAACTACCAGCTGAGGTAAGAAGGCACATCTTTGGTTTGGAAATAATACAGGTCATAAAACAAGTTTATGGCGTTCAGAAAGGGCGTTAGAAAGAACAACAGGGACAATTAACACTGTGGTAACCTGGAGTGCATGGCTTGGATATCCATTCAGGAATTAAAAATACATTGAAGGAGCAGAGCTTCAATGAGGAATGAAGACAGAGAAAAATGGCTTAATCCTATCTCTTAAACACAACAGATTACACTGGGGCCTGGTGTGGTGAAAATAAAGGCTTAAGACAAAAGCGTACAAAGGGACCAATGGGCTCCATCCTCTTTGTGATGAGGACAGTTAGTCTTTCTGGGGGCAATGGATGTCACCTGTTATATGAAGGTCAGGCCTGTGCACCTGTTAGCACCTTGTCTATCCACATCACTCTACCAGGGACAGCTGTGTGTGTGTGTGTGTGTGTGTGTGTGTGTGTGTGTGTGTCATGCTGAGAGATGTCCCCCACCCGCGCACTCCTACCTCTGTCAGTGGCTGAGTGTGTCTAGGCCATGATGATCCTGAGCTCGTCCGGCCAACACGGAGACTGAGAAAGATTCATGGGAACAGTGGCACCATAAGCCCCCATGGGTCCACCGTACGTGAGCAACAACACAGTCCAACACGCTGGACAGACTCGGCTTGCAGCGGGAGGGGCTGTACAAGGTGTCTCTTTGAAAGTGTTTTTAGGTTTGGTTTGTTTTTAAAGTGGGACGGCGGCTATGGAAGTTCCATCTAAAGAGAAAAGAGAGAAGCCGCTCAGGATCCACTTCCTGGTACGCTAGTTAACACTGGGTCCATGGCCTCTGTTGGCGGACTGGTTCGGGATCCTCTGGTCTCGCCGGTGATGTGGGCCTGTAGAACACCCCCCACCCCACTGCCCTGAGGTCTTTGTGGGGATAACCCCCCCCCCCCCCCCCCCCCCCCCCACACACACACACCCACACACACACACACACACACACACACCCACACACACCCACACACGCGCGACTCGCTCCCCCGGTTCACGCGGTGCCGGAGGAGGAGCAGCAGCCTGCTGCGTTGTGTTTCTGGAGGAGGGACATGCGGCTGAAGGTACGGGAGCACACACCGCACTGGTACTTCTTCACCTCGGCGTGGGTCTGCAGGTGGGCCCGCAGGTTGGAGCGGTCCGCAAAGGCCCGGTTACAGTGTTGGCAGGAGAATGGGCGCTCGCCTGAGGAGGAAGGACACGGGTTAGAGGCCTTTCACTGCGTGAGATTGAGCCTGTGTCTGCGACCTTGGGTTGGATATACAATGAAGTGCTCAGCCCCGACCCCACCCCCTCCACCACCCCACCCCCGACACACACACAAACAATTATATCAACTGGGCTGTCCCTGAGCTCACCGGAGTAGTTCATTAACACCTCAGTGAATTTCCCTCATAGCTCACGTAGAAGGTGACACGACCATTCCCATGTCAGGCCGGGTGGATGAGGACCACACTTCAATTAACATGATTAAATCAGGGCCAAATTAGATTAGCGCTTTGAAGCCGCTGCCGGTTGTCAGTTGGCCCGTTTGATAGCTGAGAGCTTCCTACGCTCTTTGTCCCCTTTATAACAATGTTATCCAGCATTCTGTTGTCTCACAGAGGAGCCGATGATAAGATCTGCCTCCGAGTCACTGTTACGGTGGGGTTCAACACAATGAGTGATCAATGAGCAGCAGGTTTTGGCCTCTGATTGCGTCTACGATGATATTACGGTGTTCGCCCGGTTCAGGTGAGTCAGGTAGTGCTTCTTACCTGTGTGTGTGCGAATGTGACCGCGCAGCAGCCAGGGCCTGGAGAAAGCTTTCCCGCAGGTGGGACAGACACAGGGAAGCGTGTGCGACCGGATGTGCATCTTCAGAGCTCCAAGGCTGGTGTACTCCTTAGGGCAGTGCTTGCAGAAGAAGGCCGGCCTTGCCGCTGCAACCGGGGCTACCCTCGCGTCCTCCGTCGGGGATCCGTGGTTATTGGCGCTGGTGCGTTTCGGCCGCTGAGGAGGGTGGTAGGTGTCCGCGGGCTCGGGGCTGGGGGGGTCAGAGGTACGACCCTCGTCCTCCTCGCCGCTGCTACTGGCGCTGCTGCTGAGGCTGGATGGGGAGCTGAGGTCCAGGGGTCCAGGGGTGGGAGAGGCGTCTTTGGGTGATGTGGGGACGTAGAGGGCGGGAAGGAAACTCACATCCCATACCAGGCCCGTTGTGTAACAGGTGGCAGATGAGTGGATGTTGCCTCCAGGGAGTTCAGCTAGTGGGTACCTCTCCAGTGAGGTGGCTGAAGGGTGAGGAGAAAAAGGTCAGGAAACGAATGTACATTTAGAACACAGCTGAAATTTTCATCATGGAAATATGAATAATTAAACCAAACAATACAACGACAAAATACAGTTTGAAAGGGCCACATATAAGCAACAACGGTTCCGTCAGGCTTCTTTGGGACATTTTTATAAAATTCTAGAGAACTTTTACATAAGAAACATTCAAGATTCCGCCAAGCAAAGATTTAATGGGCCATTTCCTCCCACGTATTCACATGGGGTAGAAACATGAATGGTAGCTCTGTGCAGTTTAAGGGGAACTAGCCTACCTCTTGTATCTATTATAACGGGCCTTACTTGAAAACATTAAGTATTTCGTTTGTAAAGGTTGCCAACGTGGATACATTTTTGGGGGCACTTAAGCAAAACATATTCCCAGAGGTGTATTGTAAGGAGCAACTATGTAGAAAAACAGGTGGCTTCCTGTAATGTAATATTTTAGGGATTTATGTAATGCATGCAACGTCATACAAAAAATACATAAGGAAAAGTTACTCACCATTTTGACATTCCAATTCACTGTAGTTAGGTTTTTTGTTGGCGAAATACTTTTTGACCAAGAAAGACCGAGGCATTTTCCACTTCGCAAAATATGCGTAAAATTTCCACCGGTCACAGGATCAAACTTTGAAAGAGACAAACGTCTAAAACTTAAATCCACATGAGAATATCTGTATATAGGCCTAAAGAATAAAATATTATCTAAATGTATAGGCCATTCGATTCTTAACTTGCTCAACTGAGGACAACTAGAGACTGTCTCCAAAATGCCTTGCTCCTCTCTTCTCTGCTGAAATACTCTGACACAGGCGATGGGGGTGGGCTCGCCCTGTCTGCGCCCTGAGGGCACACCCCAACTCCATTTGAGCGCAGGAAAAGACCACTCGCTAACTCCTAAACATAAACATTTGCCCCAAAGCATTAACCGGGACCATCTATCGCATTAATCTGCAAACAACGCACATCAACGCATGGATATAGCCATTCCGATTATGCAAACTAAATACTTGTGTCAGGCTATAGCGCGCGTGCAGACTACTGTAGCGCAATCAAATTTGTATATTACTATGCAGTTTGTGTAATGTATTCGATCCGAGATAAAATATGTAATTGTTATTGAAGACGCCACTATGTCTTTAACAATGTAATAATGGCTGGGAGTATGTCGATGATCTCAATTCAATCCTGACTACAGTCCAACTGATTAGGGTTCTAATGAATGGCCTTTCTATGGTCTCTTTCGTTTTCGTAATGGGCACCCATGAATAGACTTCTTGGCGAAAACGCACTTAAGTCAAGAAAAAAAAGTAATACACCTGATGTAGTGGTGCGGCTTGTGTCTCGTCTTCAGCTGGTAATGCAATGGCGCCCCCCTATGGGCCAGAATTGTATATGAAACTGAATCTGTTGTAGAAGGAATGAGTTTCTATTGAACAAATACAGGTAGATAAAATTCTACTCACAGACTACGTTTTGTTTGCATCTGTTTAATATAAATATGAATTAATACACGGGCCCTGCTGATACCGAACTTATTTCATAACAATTGCAATGCAAATCATTCAATAAAACAACACTTTTTGGCGTTTCGTCAAGATTTAGGTAAGGCCTGGCACAACAGCCATTAAAAGTTGGCATTTAGGGAATAAAGTGATCCGAATAATTTCATGGGGCGAGAGGGAGAGAAAGCCAAGAGTAGAATTACGAATATTCAATACCAGGTGTTAGAGATTTCTTCTATGAAACACCATAAAATAATTATTTAGCTAGTTAACGTTTGCTAGGATTAGATTTGACATTTTCCCCTTCTACTTCAGTTTTTGCATTTGTGTGCCTCCACCATTTTCAAAAGTGTCACAATCCTGAGGGTGTGGAAAGATTGGAGGGAGTAGGCCACAGGGGTATTCAAATGGTTCTGTTTTTCTGTTCTACCTGATCACTAATTGCAATCACCTGGTGTCCCAGGTTTAAATAAGTTCCAGATTAGGGATTGCAATGAAAAAGTTTAATGGAACTGGCTCTTAGAGATTTGAATGCCCCTGGAGTAGCCGCTAAACATACCTCCGAATTGGACACTTCCAGTGAGTCTACGAAGTTGAAGCACAGATAGACGAAAATCCAAACACTTTTCGCTGTGACCCCCATACCAGTGCTTCCTCCTTCTATACTTCTGAGTGCTCTCCATGGTCGCGCGTTGCAGACAAAATTCAGCGGGTAACTTCCAGAGTGGTGAGGCAATGAATAAGCCCATCAACCTTGGAACACATTTTTAAATAATATACCAATAGTTAATTTCAAATTAAAAAATCAGTCATTATTTTAGAATAAATCAACTGCAGAAACAAGTCAATATTTAATTTATAATTTATTTGTATTTATCAAGTATCAAAATCTGACATAAACAAATACGTGTCTCAATCAGCCAAGCCTATAATGTTTTGTGTGAAATTGCGTAAGATAAAATAATAACGTGGCACCTTATGGGAGGGTCTGGTTAGCCCAATACACCCTAATTATCATTCCCTCAGCTTTGGCACCCTTGTGAACTTGTCAACGCACACCAACACACTGCTATGTTGGTTGAAACAGGTACCTTTTGGAAAATAAATCAGATCTAATTTGGACTAGCTTCTATAAATAAAAGTCAAATAAAAAACATTTAAAAACGAGAGAAGACACAAAAAGTAGAGAATTATTAAATATCTACCCCGGAGTGTTAATGAGTGATTCCATAATTTCCCACCAGATGGCCCTGTCACAAGCTTTTCCACCCAGAATTGTTTGGCTCTCGGTTAGCTGTTACCGAAGTCCTCTAACAAGAGACGTTTTGTATCAATTAAATGTCCTGCATTGCACATTTAAAACACAAACAAATCATTAGCAGGTGAGAGTGGGAGAGAAAGGGAATACATTATTTCAGATATTGCAAAAACAAATGACGAGTCTGGAGCACGGACCCTGGTGTTACTGTGTTTACTTAGGAAAGGCACAGTTTGTCCTTGGCTCTTTGTTTCTGGTCAACCAGGGACTGACTGCTGAGTGCTGCTTCCATGTAGGGATGCACAAGAGACAACTAAATATGCCTTGGTATCCATATGGAATAGGTCTACTGTATGTTTGATTTATCTTTAGGACCCCGACCGTCGCCATGTAATCCCCTGTGCGTGTGCGTGTAGCACTTCAGGACAAAAAATGCATGACAAAAGCTTATGTAACCAATTGACTGAGTTGCAGAAAGGAAAGATATTTGATTGTTTAAACAAAGCATCATAGCAGGATTTGGCATCCACGTTTATCCTAAGCCCTTCAAATCAGGAGCAGGCAAGTAACTGCCTTATTCAGGGGCGGAACAACCGACTGTTTTACTTGCAGGCTCTGAGGTTCCATTAAGCAATCTTTTAGTATCTGGCCAGATGATCTAAACTCTAAGACACTCGCCACCTAAACTAGACTGGCATCAGATTAACCCCATCCCTATTTTACTGTGTACGGCTGTAGCCCACTTGGTAAGAGTAGTATGTTTGCAATTCAAGGGTTTTTAGTTTAATTCCCACAGAAGGCAGTATGAAAACATCTGAGCTCAAGTCACTCTGGACAGCCTTTATTTCTTAGAACAAGAATAGACGGAAGTTATTTGTTTCTGGCCATTTTGAGCCTATATTTGAACCAACAAAGATGCTGAACTAGTCTAAAGAAGGACAGTATAATGTTTTTTTAATCAGCAACAACAGTTTTCAACGGTGCTAACATAATCACAATAGGGTTTTCTAATCATTAATTAGCCTTTTATAATGATAAAGCAAACACAACGTGTTACTGGAACACAGGAGTGATGGTTACTGATAATGGGTCTCTGTACGCCCAAATAGATATTCCATGAAAGATCTGCCATTTCCAGCAACAATAGTCATTTAACATTAACAATGTCTACACTGTATTTCAGATCAATTTGATGTTATTTAAATGGACAAACGTGCTTTTCGAAAACAAGGATATTTTTTTGTGACCCCAAACTTTTCAACGGTTGTGTACCGCCCTATTTGTTCTTTGTTCACTTGACCTATTTTCAAGGTTAAACCAAGCAAATATATTAATATGAAATATATAGTTTTAATAAATACTGTTGAGAGATCTTGCCAAGGACCCCTTGCATTAGCTGTACAGACCCTCAGGGGACACTAAACCCCTGGTTGAATACCCATGAAAGATTGAAATAAGATTAATGAGATAGCAATTCTACAGGTGCTGGTCATATAATTAGAATATCATCAAAACGTTGATTAATTTCAGTAATTCCATTCAAAAAGTGAAACTTGTATAATTTATACATTCATTCCAGAAAGAGTGATATATTTCAAATGTTTATTTCATTTAATTGTGATGATTAAAACTGACAACTAATGAAAATCCCAAATTCAGTATCTCAGAAAATTTAAATATTATGTAAGACCAATACAAAAATGTTGGCCAACTGAAAAGTATGAACATGAAAAGTATGAGCATGTACAGCACTCAATACATAGTTGGGGCTCCTTTTGCTTGAATTACTGCAGCAATGCAGCGTGGCATGGAGTCGATCAGTCTGTGGCACTGCTCAGGTGTTATGAGAGCCCAGGTTGCTCTGATAGTGGCCTTCAGCTCTTCTGCATTGTTGGGTCTGGCGTATCACATCTTCCTCTTCACAATGCCCCATAGATTTTCTATAGGGTTAAGGTCAGGCGAGTTCGCTGGCCAATTAAGAACAGGGATACCGTTCAGGTGCCAAGTCCTGTTGGAAAATGAAATCTGCATCTCAATAAAGTTGGTCAGCAGCAAGAAGATTGAAGTGCTCTAAAACTTCCTGGTAGACGGCTGCGTTGACCTTGGACTTCAGAAAACACTGTGGACCAACACCAGCAGATGACATGGCACCCCAAACCATCACTGACTGTGGAAACTTTATACTGGACTTCAAGCAACGTGGATTCTGTGCCTCTCCTCTCTTCCTCCAGACTCTGGAGGAAGAGAGGAAATACAAAATGTACTTTAATCAGAGAACTTTAATCAGAGAATTTCCAAAGGAAATACAAAATGTACTTTAATCAGAGAACATATCTTTGGACCACTCAGCAGCAGTCCAGTCCCTTCTGTCTTTAGCCCAGGCGAGACGCTTCTGATGCTGTGTCTTGTTCAAGAGTGGCTTGACACAAGGAATGCAACAGCTGAAACCCATGTCTTGCCTACGTCTTCGTGTGGTGGTTCTTGAAGCACTGACTCCAGTTGCAGTCCACACTTTGTGAATCTCCCCCACATTTTTGAATGGGTTTTGTTTCACAATCCTCTCCAGGGTGCGGTTATCCCTATTGCTTGTACACTTTTTTCTACCACATCTTTTCCTTCCCTTCGCCTCTCTATTAATGTGCTTGGACACAGAGCTCTGTGAACTGCAGGCCT
Source organism: Esox niger (assembly GCA_016801105.1). Taxonomy (NCBI): domain Eukaryota; kingdom Metazoa; phylum Chordata; class Actinopteri; order Esociformes; family Esocidae; genus Esox; species Esox niger. The sequence continues at coordinate 65,930 of JACXGJ010000198.1, forward strand.
CTTTAGTAATGACCTTTTGTGTCTTGCCCTCCTTGTGCAAGGTGTCAATGGTCATCTTTTGGACAGCTGTCAAGTCAGCAGTCTTCCCCATGATTGTGTAGCAAAAAATATGTGTAACTATATTGCCTTATATATTTCAATTATGGCTTTTCTTTTGAAAAAGAAAATCAGAGTTAGCGCTGCTAGCATAATATCCTTCTGCTAGAAGAACGGTAATTAAGTCTCGTATGGCCATCACTAGCCCTAACCTTGAATACATGTTTTGTTATGCTTTACATCGCAGTACCTTCGTACGCGTGAACACTCTAGGTGAATGGAAAATAGGTCTTTAAATATGTGTGACAAAGCTGGGATTTCGGTTGTGTGGCTTCTAAGATTGGAAACGCTTTTAAATCCGCGTAGGTCAGAAAGCTTTTAAAGGACCATTGTTGTTTTCCTGTTTACTCGATCGGGACCAGTGAAACTAGCATTGATTGTGGTCCGCTTAATGTTCATACATGTTAGAGACCTTTCAAAGAAAAATATTTACTAAGTTATTCTGATAATTACGTTTTGGAAAACAAGACATGTTGTAATGAATTACGCTTGTTGACGCAATTAAGGGTATATTAATATTCATTATGTGTGAGGCCTTATTGTACAGTTTTGCCGTGAATTGACAACAGCACAGCCTTACTAGGTTGCAGCTGGTACTTTCGCAGAAGCATTGGTGTTAATATTTTTAGTAGGCTATTTAAACAATTAAATAAAACAAACGATTTAATCTTTTAGGTAATTTACCTATAAAATATGTTAGGTGCTGAACATCAGTGGATTCTACCACCTCTGTAAAATAAAGGGCAGGCATACATTCTCAAGTTGAGAGGATGATCGCGCGTCTTTTGTAACTGCGTGATTGGTTGGAGATCTAGAATGGGAGGAGTTTGCATAGCCTTCGGTTGGTGTATGGTATCACCATCAGCTGTGTTTGTGAGATGTAGAAAGAAGCGGTGGCATGATCCAGTCCAGAGGCAAGGAACACTTGCAGATTCTATTTTTCAAACAGTGCGGGGTTTGCTCTTCTGCGTTCTAAACTGATGCATAATCGAAGGATAACGCATTAATCAAATAATCAGTTACAGAACATGAATCAAATCATATTTTGGGATTAACAGAAAAATCCTGCTAATACTGAGAAATGTTCACAGAGTAAAGGTAGGCTACATTTTTATGTGTCTAGCCTATTGTGCCATAACCTGTCATGTGTTTGATGCATGCATCAAAACCAATCATATCAAACGGTGGTGTTTTTGGATTACTTCATTGGCATTACTTTGAAAGGTCAGCCCTGTTCGATGAATTTTTTCCAAAAGGAAACGTTACGTTTTACAGTATCATGCTGGCTGTAATTTCATTTATGCTGCCCCAATTTCACATTCGTTTATGTCACCTGCACCACACGAGTTCACTCTGGATGTAGTTATATATATAAAATATATTTCTCTTCTGTTATGAGATAAACGTTTGTTTTTTAGCCATCTAGAAAGTGGTTTTAGCGTCTTCCAACCTCAGTGTCTAATCTTGTTCTCTGCTCAGATTGAGTTGTGTTAGTTACGTTTTTACGTTCTGAAACGTAAATATAAATTATATGTAGATCAACCTGCCCATCGACGTGGAGCACGTTTGCGCTCGGGATGCGGTTCTATCTGGAACGTTAAAAAACGTTGTGTAACGGAGTATGGCCCTGTGTAGGTTTTGAGTAATTACGTCAACTATGTTCGGGATGTTGTTTTTGTTAGGAAGCCGCTCCTATGAACAGCTTAGAAGTTGTCGCTATCAAGGTTGAAGTATACTGATGTAGTATACCTAAATACACTATTAAGTACACGAGCATTAGCTGTATATTGGAACAGTGCAATGGCTACTGTATTTACAGTATGTTTTTTCCCCCTCGTGGCTTGGTTGGTGCATAACATCGAAGAGAGTTCTGGGCTTGGCTGATAATGGGTCAGGCTGAGTATGGGCTTTGGAATTTGGCCCATTCTGAATTTTTTTGTAGATTTTATTGAATAAACGCATTTGTTTAAATGCACATTGAGTATAGGAAATGTTCTTGATGAATTAAATATGGATTGTTATTATAATTATTAAACTTACCATCACTATCAAAAGTATCCTCAAATGTGTTTTATTTTAAAGGATTTACCCATTAGAAATCTAGGTCAGTGGTTATAAAGAGAAAATCTAAGCACGTCATATGACATATTGACTCTGCGGCAGTGGGGCGTGACCTTTTATATTCAATCCCAAAACTGTATGCTCAATGTGGGACCTTGTGCAGGATCTGCTCCAGTCACATTGATCAAGGTTTATCAATAGCACTTATGCTTTCTCAGCTTGGGTGGAGATATTTCCTGTGTGTCTGTGGGTAATATCGAAAAAAAACACTGAATTGAGTAGATTCAGTCCAGGCATCATTCCAAGTTCATAAATAGGGCATAAATGTTTACCGTTACTTTCAATGAGGTTGAAGTATACGCAAAATGGCAACAATAAGACAATACAGCCTGAGGTTTGAGTCATATGAACCAGACTGACACATCTCTCTACCAGGTCTGTGTAATAAGGATCTCCACAGCCTCCGCTGTTGTCTCTCAACCTCCTGCCAGAGAGCAGAGGGCGGGACGAGAGAGAGAACACTGAAAATAACCTCAACACACCAAATCACCGCCAAGTCAGACACCCTGGGTCCAAGGCAACACTTCGGCCACACAGAAGCCAGTCATGTTCCGAAGGCTCACCAGTCTTTTCTTTGGAGGAGATGAGGACGTGTGTACAGACCAGAGGACATCGAAATCTTCAGAAATGCTTGAGGAAGGATGGCTTCTGGTCAACCATCAAGGCCAGTAGTACTTTGTCTGTTGCTATGTAGTGGGTGTCGGTGTGCTCTGCTGGATGCAGTATTGTTAACCCTTGCTCTGTTGTTCCGCTGCAGAAGCTGTCAACGGAGTGACCATAGTGGAGGAGCAGGTGGTGGAGTGTGCTAACACGTCTACTTACAGATACTCTGCCAACCCACCTGTCTCTGGCGAGTGTGAACCCATCTCAGAAACTGACGTCAGGTGAGATTTGACTGTTAATGTTGCCGAGAGCGTTTAACAGCATCAACATTCTGTTATTACCCACTGGTGCATTAGGGCCGCTGCGGACATGTTTCCCTGCAGGATGTCCGAACTGGAACTCCCGGCTCAAAGAGGCACCCGCAGCCCCGACCGGGTCACGTGTGGGTCGGTGTCCGCGGCCGGACAGCTGGCGAAGATCACACAGGTTGCCCGTGTCCAAAGGGCTCAAACCAGGATGGAGCGCCGGCATCTCACACGGAGGTGCATCCAGCGGCAGAACTGTGTCCGGCAGAGAGCTCAGCGGCACTCCTACGGCACGCGCACCGTCTACCTCCAACAGCCAGGCCACCGCAACCTCAGTCGCTGAAAACCCCGGGGCGGCGGAGTTCTCCTAACAACGGGAACCTTCGACCTGCTCACGCCGAACACAAACGGAAATGCGCTCAGATATAGTAAAAAATTGACAAAAATGTATTGGTGGCACGCCTCATTTTTTTATGTATATTTCACTTGTGTGTATGTGAAAACCCCAAAATAAATCCTTCTATACTAAACTAAGCTTGTTACTGGCAGCTAAATATGACAAACATTAAACATGCACTATTATGACCAGAGAAATAAAATGTAAATCATATTAAATAAGGTGCTTGTAGGCTTTATAGTTCAGCTAGTGCAAAACCCTATGCAACAATAATCAAAAACATATATTGCAGGAAATTAAATGAAATGTATGTAAAGAAAATTGATGTGTATTGTGTTTTTTGTGCAATGTCTATTGCAATAAAAGAGGATGTATTACGTGATTACATAATTGTTGCTTTATTTCAATATAGCACCAAAGCTGTGTCAACTGCCTAGGGTAATTTAATTAATCACTGTTATGTGAAGAAAGTTATTAAAACAGCTCAGTGTGTACTGCTTTAAAAGAGGCTGATGAATTGGATAATTGATTGGCCACACTGATTAGCTGAGTCATTCTTAACATCCTGTGGGTCGTTATTGAGGTGTTAGTGGAATGCGTTGGTAAGTGGAGATTTACTGTTGTACTAATGTCTGTACCATAGTAGAATTGGTTTTGTGCATCTCAAAATGTTGCCTACCTAAAACCCTATGGTTATGAAAGAGATTGTTTTCCACCATGTTTGCTAATCAGATTAGATGGCAGAGAGTAGGTGAATCTGTGACTCGGTAATTGCACACTTTGCTCATGCCTGTGTGAATATAGGGGAGATGGATGCAAATCATGAGACTAAACTTAGCAGCGGCCCACCACCACCTGGTTACAAGAGCTTGGAGGGCTCACCTAAGTTGACCCCAGATGATGCATTATCTAAAGGCCAAAATGGAAACTTTAAGAAAGATCATAACCAGAACACAGGTAGTAATGCTACTTACCTGATATAAAGTAAAACCTAGCCTAGCCTGTTTAAAAGTAACCTTTAAGCCCACCCACTCTACTCTGTGGCCAAGGTCTTCAATATCTCCCCCCTACAGGTTTCCTGCAGGTTTGCCCAGCCCCATACCTCAAAGCTCATCCTATTGTGCCCCTGAAACAGCTAGGCTCTGGAAGCCAGACTTCTAACCTGGCTGATTTAAGCCTGTCCTCCTTCAAAGAGACGGATAAGGACCCCTTGTCTGGGGGTCCCTGTAAATTTGGGCCCTGGCAGAAAGGAACCATGCCCCTCTATGCTGCTTCCCTGATCACTGCCATAGCAATCACCTCTGCTTTGGTGCTGCAGATTTATCTGGGGGCTAATGAGGTATATATACTGTCTCTGATCAACTGAGAAACATGGATGTTTTTTTTGCACTCATTCTTACTATTGGGTTAGCAGGTCTATAGAGAAAGTGTCTTGGTGACGGATCATAAACACTGTACAGAGCTTGGTCAGAGGGTGTTGAAAGATCAGGGCTCCAGTGTGGATTGTGCCGTTTTTGCTGCTCTGTGCCTGGGCATAGTCCATCCACACATGTCAGGAATTGGAGGGTAAGTGGGTGTTGCATTTGAGAACGTGTTAGCCGTAGGAGCCATAGCAAGTTAACTGTGTATGTGGCTTGATCCTGTCCATCTGACATAATATCTATTTTGTTAGGGGAGGGGTGATGCTGCTCTATGACATCCAAAAGAATGTAGGGATGGTGCTTAATTTCCAGGAAACAGCCCCATCTGGAATCCTGGAGGAGATGTTGCAAAATGACCTAGACCTAAAGGTGATGTTCTGTACGGGTAAAAAACAAATAAGTCCTCGTAGAGCAATCTTTTGTCGAAATCAACTGTGATAATGAACTTTCATTTTGTGGCCTTGCCTGTCACGCATTCAGATCTTGACCTCTTAACCTCTGTAACGTCCAGCCAGGTCTGCTTGTAGGTGTGCCAGGCTTGCTTAGAGGGTTGCACCAAGCCCACAAACTGTACGGAAGGTGAGATTGTATTGTTACAATATGTCGTCTACAAAAGTATACAATACCTGACAGTTGTTGTTGCTTCCCTGCAGAATGTCATGGGAGGAAATAGTCACCCGAGCAGTCAGTGTTGCTAGGGAGGGCTTTAATGTATCTCGCAGTCTTGGTAAGGGCAGTGTTTTCGAATCACGCAAAGCTCTTTTCTTTCTGTTGGATGTCTAATGCAAGTGGCACCTGTGTGTGAATAACATACCTACCTTAACCTGCATTTGCTATTTTGTGGAATTTTCACCAGAAGAGTGTTTGTATATCCTTACAGCAGAGGCCATAACCAAGGTGAAAGGTCAGAATATGTCACTCCGCTTCAGGGACATGTACTTCACCGGAGGTCATGCTCTTCTCCCGGGCTCTCTTCTAAAAGCACCTGGTCTGGCTGCTGTCCTGGAGGCTGGGGTGTCTGAATTTTACAGTGGGAATTTAACACAGGAAATGGCCAGTGAGGTAAATAACTGTGTCAAGAGCATGTAGCTGTCATTCATTCGCATTGAATCATGGACCCATTTTACCGGTGTATTTCTCTAGGTGCAAGCTAATGGAGGAGTTCTAACCAAGGAAGACCTCAGCAACTACAGCGCACTTATAGAGCAGCCAATGGAAGGACAGTATCAGGGTAACCTCTTACTTCATAGGCTTTATAAAAAGTATTTACAGGGATATTCTACAGTGCGTTGGGATTAGATTCATCGTTCTGCTTGCCAGTGTGTTTACTCTTCTCTGGCAACACCTGCCATTAGGATTTCGAGTTCTAGTGCCACCTCCACCTTCTGTCGGCGCTGCTCTCATCTCAGCCCTCAACATTTTGGAGAACTTCGACCTTGCTGAGAATGGCACACATAGTGCCCACCACTGGATTGCTGAGGTACTGCAATTCAAGTTCTGAATTTTTGGCTTCTTAACATTGAACATTTGTCATAAAGATTTATCTAGGCATCCTGCATACAGGATAGGTTCCTTTAATTAAACAGTATTGTGTTCATTTTAAAGTCCCTGAAAGCTGCACTGGCTATGGCTAGTGGGCTAGGAGACCCTGTGTTTACACCATCAGTCTCTGAGCTTGTCTCTAAGATGCTAAGGTAAACTTGAATGTGAATTATGTGATCACTTTACTATGTTGCAACTACATTAGCTGTGCAATTTCAGAACTCATGAAATGTAATGACTTGAAATTCTGTGAGCAATTATACTACTGATGATTCTGTATTCTGTATTTTGAATCTATTTTCCTTGAAGCAAGCCACAGGCTGCAGTGCTCCGTATGTTGGTCAATGACTCCCACGCATCTCCTCCCAGTCACTACTCTAGTGTCTTTGATGGGCAGAGTGGAGCTGTGGCTAGCCAGGTGGTGGTCATGGGTCCTGATGACATCATTGTGTCTGTCACAAGGTGATTTAATGGCAGACCTTTCCTGAACAGCAATGGTTGTTCTCTGCATGTTAGCATTAGGGTATGTAATAGCTTATCTTTTACATCTGTTATGCTTGTTTTTTATATTTCAGTTCACTAAACAGGCCCTTTGGAAGTAGAATTGTAACCCCTTCAGGTATTCTCCTAAACAGTCAGATCCTGGACTTCTCCTGGCCAAATAAAACCAAGGGATCTCTAACATCCAATCTGGTAACATCACACTGTAGTACATTCCACACATTGTGCCTTGGGAGTGAATCAATGTAGCCTTCTACAATTTTAATCTAAACCCCAGAGAGAAACGCTTGTCCTTTTTGTGTTATACTGTACATAAACGCTTCTGTGCGCTTTGCAGAGAAACCGGGTCCAGCCAGGCAAGCGGCCTATGTCATCTAACATGGCCACGATTGTGTTACCTTCTCTGGATAAATGTGGGACCTATGTTGCCCTGGGATCTTCTAACGGAGACTATGGCCTCAGTGGCATGACTCAGGTCTGACTTAAAGGAAAATCATACCACCTTTAACTTTCACACCTTGGGATGTCAAGAACACATGTCGTTTAAAGATCTTCATGGGTTATTTGTTCCAGGTCTTGATAAATGTTTTAATACGCCACAAAAATCTGAACGATAGTATATCCCTGGGACGACTCCATCCCCAGCTTCAGCCGAGCAGCCTCCTGGTGGACTGTGAGCATTTCACTTCAATGCGCGCCTCCTCGAGGAGGAGGAAATGAGAGCTTTACGCTGGAAACCTCGACTCCCATTTCTAATCCCCCAACACATGTCTCCCCTTAGCCCAGTTCCCCGAGGAGGACGTGACGGAGCTGCGTCTGAAGGGACACTCTGTCCACCGGGTGGCACTGCTGTCCCTGCTGCAGGGTGCCCAACGAACCAACAACGCCGTCAGGGGTGTGGTTGACCCTCGTGCTGCGGATGACTCGGCCTAGTCTTCTGACAATATTGCAGTATTTCGAAGTGACCAATAAAGAATAATGTCCCTGAAGTATGGTTATTAAATTATGATCATTTAATTGAAATTGCCTTTTTCACAAACGTGAAGGCACCGCTAACGGAAAGTCAGCGGACGTGGACGTCGTACTAGATCATGAATGTACCGAAGTAATCTCTAGCATTAGCCTAGGTTGCAAAAGTTTGATTGTCTTTTTGGCAGAGCTAAATAAATCGAATTTGCCCTGAGATTATATGTACCTCCCATCTATCTTTCAATCTCTTTACGAATGTCCCAGCCGTTTAGATCTTAAGATAAGATAACCACGGGCTATATCACTAGGAATGCACATCACATGTTTCAATGTTGAATGCCAGAAACACGTAGACGTCACTGAAACCTGCTTATAAGAATGGAATGTGTGTTGTGGGAGGGGTTTGAAATGGCAAAACACCAACTGGTCACTTGATCTTATTCAAGATGTCAGTGTCAACATCTCTAAGTCATGTGCCCGTTTGGGTTGTTGGTTTTGCTCTTTAGGTTTAACATCAATCTCAAAGCAACCATAAGTAACCTCGTTTGCATACATTCCTACTCTAACCAGGGCTGCTTTCCAGTATTGAATGTGTGTGGGTAAGCCACTCCATGCTGCTCTGAAAAGATATGCTCAACACTGGTCAATAATTAACGTTTATGATTTGGTGTGCTTGCTGGCATTTTTATGTTAATACTACATCTGTTCCGGAGACTGGCTAGAACGCAAAACTCCAGATATCTTACTTCTTAATCTGTTTCCTTTAGCTTATGCTTTCTGAACAGCAACACTATTTGAATGAGCTCCTAATTCATTGTAAAGGCATTGGTTTGAGTAGAGTGGAGAAACAAGTTGTAGGTCTCTGAGGGATTGTATTGTCTTTGAGGTGTACAAAAATATTATGCAAATGGTTGGACAGAATTTTTTTTTCAAGAGTTTCTCAAGAAACTAGAAGTCAATATCTCCTTAATTATTTAAATGCCAAAGACTGTCATGTTTGATGTTGTTTGTTCTGTGTGTGCATTTGACAAATAAAAATGACCACTTTTCAATGCAACCAAATAGCCTATGCTTCACAGTCTAGACTGAACATGAAATAGGCTGGTCAAACTGAACGTTTCAGTGGATGTCATGCCCAACGCCGTCTTTTAGGTAATGTGTAGAAGTTGCCAAGTGTTCACACTCAAGATAAAAATGAGGAATTGTTTTATTAACAATTGGCCTAGTGGTCTTAAGATTTTAAATAAAAAATGTGTCTTATTATTAGTAGTGTTCTTGGCATTTTGTTCTCCTATTTTAACATATGCAATTGTATTTCTGTAAATTGTGAAGGACTTCTGTCTTGTGGCAGTTGAATGTTAGATTTTTGTGACGCATGCTATCTTTTGCGCTTGATACTTTAGGCAACACTTCATCCAGATGTTGTTTTTTTCATGATTACTGCAGAATATTTTATGATAAATGGATTTGATTTTCATCGGATTATTTAAGGTTCAGCAAAAAATGAAAAGCAAAAGGAAATAAATGTCACCAGCCTGAACAGCAGCAAAAAACACCAATAGACATAAGACAATGCTCACAGGGAATTCGGTGCTTTCCTGATAAAACCTGCGACACATGACTTTGATTATAACCACTTTTAATCACTGTTTATCATATTTTTTGTTTGTGAATTCTCTGACAAATGTAGCTGGAATAACATGTGAGAGGAGTACAGCATGAAATGGGCGTGTTGGTTTACACCCAGGTCTCAGAGATGGAGTATATCAGTTGGCTGTGCTGGAATACTTCCTTATTACAAACTACAGTCGCTGGATTCACTTTTACCTTGTATTCATCAAAGAACTGTATTACTTTGGAGTTACTGTTCTTCTGATATTGAAAAGGTCAGTAATATTGAATAGATTTCGATGTAGTAATGCAGCTACTGTAAAGAACTCAAATGGGTTTTCACTAGGCTGTATATGTAACTCATGGTCTGTTATTACACAGACCACACATTTTGCCCAGTTTTGGCAAACATGTATTGACCAATTAGTAGGAAAAAATACTGTTGTACCTGTGTGATTCATGTAATGATCTAATGTCTTTTGACCAATCAGGTCAGTGATGGAAAAAGTTCTGATTTGTCAGCTATCTCAGGTTAAAATGTATCTGATTTTATTAGCCGGGAAACATTTTGGGGGGAAAGAGATCAGAATTGGGTGGCCTGTGTAACATTTTTTTTATTTAGCTAAAATAAATGATATTTTTGTTAAACTTTTTATGAAGTAACATTGCTGAGATGATTTTGAACTTCAAATTCCCATAATCCAAAAGTCCACGTTAATCAAGAATAAAACACGTTGACCCTGTCCCAGCCAGTGTGCCATATAGTCACGTAACAACTGATTTGCTTGTTAGCAGGACCACTGCAACTGAGAAAATGGAGTCAAAAACAGAAGGGAAGGATAAGTTCTTTATAGTAATACGAGGGAAAGCAAGGAAAGGCTTCTCTAGAGGATGTATCGGCCGCGTGGAGGCGGTGACGCAAAAGGGAGAGCTGAGTGGACTGCTGTACAGTGCCAGCAGCAGCGGCAGTAGCCCCAAGAGCGGGGGCGTGGTGAAGCGGGAGGACACGTACCCCCTCACCCGGCACCAGGCCCAGCTGTTGCTCTTCGTGTCCCCCTCAAGCAAACGCCTGGAGCTCCTGTGTAACCCCCAGCTCTTTTTGGCCATCTGTGAGCTCTCTCAGGATGACCTGGTGGTGGTCAAGCACAAGACAGAACACCAGCCAGGCCTGGTTCGGAACCTGATGTTGGTCGGAAAGAAGGACAGCCCTGGGGACCTGCTGATGCTGGGATTCGAGGTTGAGTTTGTGGTGAGTACTTATCTTTAAATACGTCGATTGTGTCGGTCCACATTAGCATAGACGCCTCCATAGAAATACTCTCCCATATACAGTAGGAACAGATATTTGGGAATGTTTTGCCTTTTTCGAACATACGCATTTTTCTTTCGCATTTTCATTAACTAGAGAGAAACGTTGCCCTTTCTCCACATTACAGCCATATAGCTCTCATGGTTTACACGCGTGTCATGGAGTGCTGCAGGAGACAAGAATGTGCCTCTCTGGGGAAGATTTGAAGTCTGATTAGTGACAGCAGATGACTTTTACATAACATCAGAAATTTGATAACAATCTCTGACCTGTTTAGGATTCCTAGAATGCAGCTTGTGCTTTTTCTGGATTACTTGGAAAAACTGTCAGCACATTTAATGCATTTGGGCTGGATGTACTTGCTTATCTGTCCTGTTTCCATTTCAGCACGACTCTGATCTGGCAATATCTTCTAAGAAGCCAGCCCCTCTACCCCTGTTCAGTGCTGCAGACATTGTCCAGGTTGTCCCAGCATATCTTATCGGCATTGGCCCTTGCTGGAGGAACAGTCTTTCCGAGGGTTAGTATGTTTACTTACACCATCATCAATAACAAATCGCATCTGTCTACATTTTTTCAACGACAATATATTACACTTGTACTTACGTTAATCTGTAGGCCTTAATGAAATTGGTGCACCTGCAAGCAAAAGATCCCTGAACAGCGCGACAGCGCGGTTCTTATAAAGAACCGGTAGAACCAGTAGAACTGGCTCCGGAGCTCTAGAATGCAAGAGGAGAGAGCCGTCACATGCTCTCGAGTCATTGTGCATTGCGTTTTCTGAGCTCTCTGAATTCCTCATGTAGAGATAGAGAGTATACCACACGTCAGTCTCATGACATGGGCATTGTGACAAAGAATGGCATGCTATCCACTGGCCTGAACCCGCTTTTACCTCCCCACCAGGTCTGAACAGAAAGACGGTGTCCCGTATCAACTCCATGCCTAATATGAGATCTCTTGAAGGCCAGGTGAGAGATATTAAACGTATAGACCAGAGTGTCACCCCGACCAAATGCCTGTCACAACCCCCCATCGAGGTGGGATCCATGGTGGAGGTGATGTCCAACACTGGGATCACTGTATATGGCGTGGTCCGCTGGATGGGCGCCCTTTCTGAAAAAAAACAGAACTGGGCCGGAGTTGAGCTGGTAAGTGTAACGTGAACTGTGAGTGGATTGTCATTGAGCTTGCCTGCTATTCTCCTCCCTGAGGTTTTAATGGCTCAGTCTGATTGGATATTGAATCAACTCACTGGCGGTTTTCCCAACAGGACAATGAGGTGAAGAACTGTTCCAACGGGACCTATGGAGGCCAGCGCTATTTTACTTGCGAAGGGAGCAGGGCCTTGTTTGTGCCTGTCACGATGTGCAGTCCAGATGGGAGGTTCCTGCATCCCCACTCTGAGAAGCAGGTTCTCCGAACCAAACCGCCCCCAGGTTAGACAACACATACCTAGCTCCTCCCTAAGCACTAGAGTAATCATTACAACTTATGAAATTGTAGTAATTGGCTTTGCAGGCAATCATTTGCAGCCCTCACTTCTAAACAAAATGTATCAAATGTGTGCACGAAAAAGGACTTAATGTTCTTGCTTGGTTAGCAGCAGTCACCTCCTTGGAGGAAAAAGATGATGACGTCCCCCCGATCCCTGAATCAGAGGCCCTGGCTTTACTGGTGGGAAAGATGAAGGGTATCCAGGGCCACTTCAACTCCTGTTACCTCGACGCCACTCTCTTCAGGTAAACCCATTCCCCCCAGGTCAAAGGATTTCCCGTCTGCTCACTGTAACCGCATGAAAATAGGACATGCCAAGTTTGTTTGTAGTAAAGGTCTACTTCAATGCTGAACTATGTCCACTGCCGACTGAACAAAAGCTAATGAAATACATTCCTTCTTTAGCCTTTTCAGCTCATCCATGAGTCTGGACAGTGTTTGTCAGAAGCCAGCTGACACAGAACAGAGCATAACTTGCTGTCTGAGGAAAGATATTGTCAACTGTTTGCGCAGGTATGAACACTGAAATAAAATGTACATTGGAGATGTATATTAACCTTGAATATATGTCATCACATAATATTAATTATATAATATACATCCAGATGCTGAGATGCAATGTTGTTATATTTATTATTTACATATATTACAATATTAAGATATGCATGGATTCTTGAGGAATTCAATTGTTGTATAAGCTGAATACAATTGGAAAACCTGTCCCAGATGAACTGGGATTACATTAAATGTTATTAGTGGGCAAAACAAATTGTCTGAAGGCTCTACCCCTACCAGGCCAGTCTTCTGTTCTGACTGAGTCATATCTCAATAATCCAGCATCAGTAACACAACTCCCAATGCCTGCAACCCAGCAGTTGGGTCATCCGTTTTGTGTTGTACTGTAGTTTTGTAGATCCACTCGTCTTGACCTTCCATCAGGCTTGTATCGTCAGCTGTTTTTTTAAATAAGGACATTATGACAACATTGTATTTTATCTCATGCTGTGTTACTCATGCATTTTGGTTGGGTGGGCATTAAAAGTGACGAGCGTGTGTACTCCACAGACAAGGTTTTGTATCTGCTGAGAGTGTGATGAACTTCCGCAAGCAACTGGGATGTGACACATTTGTAACAGAAGAAAAAGGTATGTGGTTATTTGTTGAGAAGTTTTTTATGGGCATGTTAGAACAAACATATCACACCATGTAAGAAACATTTTGTCAAATTGTTTAAGATATTTAAATGGCTGCCGTGTGTTTCTTGTTTCATCTTATGTTTTCCTGCCTCTTTGTAGATCCTGAAGAATTTATCACAGTTCTTCTACAGAGGGTGCTTTGCATGGAACCGTTGCTTAAACTCAGGTTTGAACCCGTTTACTTTGACTTTTCTCTGTTTCTGTTTGACCTCGTAGTCCATATCATTATCTTCCATGCAGTTGAGGCTGTAATTACTGTTTGTGGCTTTCTCCCTTGATACCGTATTTGTCAATATCACTGAAACATCTATCTGAGTTTCTACTTGACCTTTCTTTCAGTCTGCCATGATAGCATTGCTTAGCATTATTGTTCCCTGGGCCTCAGGTCTAAAAACAACACCACCCAGGATGCCTACACATTCCAGATTATTCTGGATAAGGAGCAGGTGACACAGACTCCCACAGTCCAGCAGCTGCTGGACACCTCCTTCGTGTCATGTGGCGTCAAGTTTGAGGAGGTAGGTAATACCATGCGAGGTCATCTAAGGAGCGATACTTGCAAGACCTTGTAAGCTGCCCCAGATTTGTTTAGAAGACGATCTCTTTGCTCTAGTGATTAATGAATCTAAAATGGCTTTCAGATTCCATCCTGTCTCATGGTCCAGATGCCACGGTTTGGGAAGTACAAGATGTTTCCCCACATCATCCCCTCAACAGAGCTTGACATCACCGATCTTCTATACAACTGTGAGTTACAACCTGATACAGTGTAATCACGTGTAACTTTTTTTTGCAACTCCTTGACACCTTCCTGCTGTTCTCTCCCACCAGCCCCTCGGGAGTGCTTCCTCTGTGGACGTTTGGCAGAATACGAATGTCCTGAGTGCCTACAGGATCGTAAACTCCAGCCAGGATCAATCAAACAGTTCTGCACTACGTGCAAGACACAGGTACACAGTTAATCCACAACCTACTGTGACTCTTTGGATGACTGCTTTCTATCTGCAAGTCTGATGATTTCCTTTCCATACTTCTAAATGTCTCTTTATTTCTGTCTCTTCAACTTTAACTTCCCCTTATGTGACGGGTAACATTTATCCCTCACGGTCTCCACTTTTGCTTGTGTGAAATGTAACACTCATCCTTCTCTACCTTCATTCTCCACATGACAGGTACACACTCATCCCTCTCGGCAGGGCCACTGCCCTAAAGCACTAGCAGTGCCTGGGGTGGGGCCGACAGACACCCCTGTAGTCAGGCACAAGATGCAGCTGTTCGCGGTGCTCTGCATCGAAACCAGCCACTATGTGTCCTTTGTCAAGTATGGCCCAGGCTGTCACTCCTGGATCTTCTTCGACAGCATGGCAGACAGATGTGGTGAGAACGTGAATTCCTCAAAGAACACAAGTTTATTCAAGAATTGTGTCCACTATTCTCACAATTCCATACTTTCTCAGTGGGTTTTGTGTTAATTATATTAGATTTGCAAAGCGTTATTTAAAAAGGAAGTAAAAACTGCCTAATCATATTGTACAGTTACAGAGCCTTCCTTGCCTTGTATTGTTATCTTATCATTAGATTTCCAGCAACTTGCTTTGTCTCTGTATGTCCTGGGCTGAATTAGAGATAACACTGCACCTTGACATAGATGGACTTCTTGTCAGATGTATCATCTTCTGTACCCTCCACAGGTGACGACCAATGTGGTTACAACATTCCAGAGGTCAGGGCTTGTCCTGAGGTGGGTGACTTCCTGTCTCAGTCAGAGGACGAGCTACGACGGGCTGACCCCTCCCAGGCTGGAGAGCATATCAGCAGGCTACTGGGTGACTCCTACATGTGTTTGTACCAGAGCGCATCCATGGCACCCGACAGATAAAGCCACAAGGCTAAAGTAGGACTGGGTTAGAGCACAATGTTCTCACAACAGTGCCGAAATAACCTTGGGTTCAGCGTCGCCATACTGTCTTGTTGGTTTTAACTATAAAAAAAACCTGATGATTAGCTCAACTCAAACTGGAAAAGGGGTGCATTAAAAACGTCAATTTAAAAAGACACCAGTGTTGTATCAATTGTTTTCTTTGCGAAAATAATGTATGTTTTTGATGTGAATTGCATTATATTCCCCTTCTCATTTCCTGCCTAACTGTCTTTCACTTTCTGGTGGTCTTTTGGTAGTGATTTACTGTTACGCTTGTATGTGTTGATATGTAAATATGCAACCTGGTCTCACTGGAATACGTAAAACAATTTTGTGAAAATCTTTGTTAGCTAAATAAATAAGATATATTACGTTAAGTGAAGTAATGTGGGAGTGAAAAACAATGGAATACATAAAATATTTTATGAAAATCTTTGACGAATTCTTTACATATTTTACGGTAGGCGAAGTAATACTAGTGAAATAATCCACAAAAAAACAGCAACTGGCAGGCTGTGCTTGAAATCCACGTCCTTCAGCTCCACAGATGGGTACACTACTCACTGCTCCAAATAAGAAAATCCTGCTACAAGTGGGGTGTATAGTGGTGTAGAAAGTTCGCTACAAGTAATATTTTTATCTGAGCATAATCTAAACCTGAACTATAATCTAAACCTAATTGCTGTGATACCTAACCCTAATCAAACCTTAACCTAACCTTTTTCCCTTTATAACCTTACCCCAAACCTTAACCATACCCTTAACCCCAGTGCTGTGATACCTAATGTAAACTGTAACATATTGTAGCGACCTTGGTAAGGCCATTACTTGTCTCTCTAAATCTGTAATCTCTGTTTGGATCAGCGGGTACGATGCCCATCTGCAGAGTTGACGATTGCTGGTTCAAGACATGGCTTGGATGTGGTGTACGTTTGTTTTATAGGTTTTAGTAGCGTTCGTAACATATACATATCTATATCGTACATAACATCATATATTTTAAAAGTGTTCATATCACATGTTACATTTTAGCCAATTCGTAATCTATTACATGTTTTGGTAGAAATTATTTAGACATTATAATGGGCCTACTATGGAAAGGTTTCAATTACTGCACTTTTCTAGCCTGCAAGACACTTATGATTAACAAACGACAAAACAAATGTGTGGCCCTCCATTTAATAAAAATCCTGATATAGCCCCAGGTTGAAAAGGTTTGTCCTCCCCAGTTGTATAGGGTGATAACTGGTTATCCAAATGGACCTCGGATGTAAGATTTGTTGCGTTCAAAACAGCTCATAATGGTCTCTCAATGGAAAAGATAATTGGTAGAATTGTAGTACAGAAACCTCCTTACTCACCACATGCTACCAGTAAAAACAAGGACACTAGCAAAACACAGAACTAAAGAGGAATCAGTCAAGACGGAAAAGGAGAGAGCAATTGTCTAACCCATCCCTAACCCCTAACCCTAGGCCACAACAACCAACCTTTGATTCAATAGAATATTTTTTAGTACATAAAGGCAGCTACAGTGGGGAGAACAAGTATTTGATACACTGCTGATTTTGCAGGTTTTCCTACTTACAAAGCATGTAGAGGTCTGTTCTTTTGACCATAGTTACACTTCAACTGTGAGAGACGGAATCTAAAACAAAAATCCAGAAAATCACATTGTATGATTTTTAAATAATTAATTTGCATTTTATTGCATGACAAAAATATTTGATCACCTACCAACCAGTAAGAATTCCGTCTCTCACAGACCAGAAACTTTTTGAACTCATTACCTGTATAAAAAACACCTGTCCACACACACAATTAAACTGACTCCAACCTCTCCACAATGGCCAAGACCAGAGACCTGCACAAGGCTGGGAAGGGCTACAGGACAATAGGCAAGAATTGTTGGCACAATTATTAGAAAATGGAAGAAGTTCAAGATGACGGTCAATATCCCTCGGTCTGGGGCTCAATGCAAGATCTCACCTCGTGGGGCATCAATGATCATGTAAAAAGTGAGGTATCAGCCCAGAACTGCACAGCAGGACCTGGTCAATGATCTGAAGAGAGCTGGGACCACAGTCTCAAAAAAAAACATTAGTAACACACTACGCCGTCATGGATTAAAATCCTGCAGAGCATGCAAGGTCACCTTGCTCAAGCCAGCGCATGTCCAGGCCCGTCAGAAGTTTGCCAATGACCATCTGGATGATCCAGAGGAGGAATGGGAGAAGGTCATGTGGTCTGATGAGACAAAAATAGAGCTTTTTGGTCTAAACTCCACTTGCTGTGTTTGGAGGAAGGAGAATGATGAGTACCACCCCAAGAACACCATCCCAACCGTGAAGCATGGAGGTGGAATCATCATTCTTTGGGGATGCATTTTTGCCAAGGGGACAGGACGACTAGACCGTATTGAGGGGAGGATGGATGGGGCCATGTATCGCGAGATCTTGGCCAACAACCTCCTTCCCTCAGTAAGAGCATTGAAGATGGGTCGTGGCTGGGTCATCCAGCATGACAACTTCTTACGGAGGAGTGGCTCCGTAAGAAGCATCTCAAGGTCCTGGATAGCCCTAGCCAGTCTCCAGACCTGAACCCAATAGAAAATCGTTGGAGGGAGCTGAAAGTCCGTATTGCCCAGCGACAGCCCCGAAACCTGAAGGATCTGGAGAAGGTCTATACGTGGGAAGTGGGCCAAAATCCCTGCTGCAGTGCATGCAAACCTGGTCAAGAACTACAGGAAACGTATGATCTCTGTAATTGCAAACAAAGGTTTCTGTACCAAATATTAAGTTCTGCTTTTCTCATGTATAAAATACTTGTCATGTAATGAAATGCTAATTAATTATTTAAAAATCATACAATGTGATTTTCTAGATTTTTGTTTTAGATACCGTCTCTCACAGTTGAAGTGTACCTATGATAAAAAGAACAGACCTCTACATGCTGTGTAAGTAGGAAAAACTGCAAAATCTGCAGTGTATCAAATACTTGTTCTCCTCACTGTATGTACTTTTGTTGGTCAAGGCCACTACATTTCCAAAATATGAAGTTTGAAATATTTTCATTCAACACACATCAAAACAACAAAACAATAACTTTTGTAAAGAATACACAGAGTAATTTTTCTTTTATTGTATTACAAAAATACTGGCAGTAGAAAAAATGCACCATTTAACTGGATGAAAACCATAAAGATACTCATTTACCATAGTGGCCTTAAATTGAGTGAATATTTTTAATGCAAGTAAAATAAGAAATTCTAATAACTCCAATAAACTCCATCAGAATCAATTTACTGATTCAGGCATGTATTGTTTTTGGAGACTTTAGAATCTTCTTTGTTCAGGGAGGGAAGATGACTCCTCTTGTTCGGCATCTTTAAAGGAGGGGCTGCTTAGACATACAGTGGCTTACAAAGGTATTCACCCCGTTGAACTTTCATTGCATAACATAAAACAATGATTTTATCTGGGGTTTTGGCCAGTGATCCGAACAGATGCATCTTAAAGTAGATATTCAGTAAATACAGCCCTCTAGTGTCTACAAGGGGAATAGCTGAAACAATCTGCGAATTTCAAAACAACCCCTTTGTCCTACACACTTGCTCAGAGTTCCCACCGTGGTCTGTGTGTTGCTGATAAATACTGTGTAGGTCACTTCCACAAAGTGGCTAGGTTTTCAATAACGCATCAACTTTGGGACACACTTGTGACTTGAATTATGTAATCCATTGTCCAATTTTTATTCAAAACTGTGCATAAATTAAAATGCACAAAATCCTATTGTTTTCAAACAAATTGACCTCATTAACAATTGAAAATGTATTCTAATACAGAAGGTATTTTGTTTTGTTTATGTGTCATCTCAAAATCAAACATGAATGTGTCATGCAATTACGAACACCTATGCATTCTTTTTCACCAGTTATGTAAGTATGTTGGGAGCATGTGAGGGTTAAATGGTGGAGTTTTGAATGGGTGAGTGATGACATAGGAACAGAGATAGGGTGGGAGGGAAAACAGTTTTATCCAACAGTTCCTTTGCCAGTCAGACCCACTTGGCGACTTGCGCAGCCTAGTGAGTACCTGGAAATAATGAATTGTCTCTTCAGGGGGAAAGAGGTGTATCTGAAGTTTTCTGTAGTCTGCTGAATGAGATATACTGCATTATCTCCACATTTACACAGATGGGTCTTAGGATCCACCAACTGGACAAACTGGGTTAGCATTTGGAGTACCAAAGATGGGGATGAAGGTAAAGAAGAGACAATCGGATAATTTACCTGTATTTATAGTGGAATTGGGAATGGAGGGGGGATTTAGCTGGCATTGCAGTGGGGGAAATGTTAGGCTTGCGCGAGTAGTCATCTGCTCAGACTCTTGTGCAATTTTAAAGAATTTGCAGACATTCAAATCACAATCAAGGCAGGACATTTTTATGTTTACGTTTAAGTTTGTCAGATCGAGGTGAGGGTAAAGTTTACATGGATTCCAGTACATGTAGGGGTTGAGGGTAATGACATGGTGGATGGTTTGCAAAACAAGCCAGTAAAGTAGAAACTGTTTAAGTATCAGTTTCGATAAGTAAAGCAGAAGTGAAGAAAAATTGCAGGTTTGTTGGGACAGAGGAGAAAGAGAGACACATACAGTATACTCGTTTTTTTACTTGGTTCAGAGTTGGACACTGAGGGTTGAATAAGTATTTACATATTATGGGTAAGCATATGTCTGAATTTTGCAATAATATTGAGTCAATGGAACATGTAGTGTTTGAGTGTGAGAAATACAAGAGGGAAAGGGCTGTTACACATTCAACGGAAAGGGCCGCTGGAAGGTCTGATTCGCCCCTACAACTTCGAACCTTTTCACTCTCATAACAATTGGGACACTTGCAAATGGTGTAAGTGTGCTTGAACTCACAAATGAGAATGTTTATATGGGCTTTAGTAAATGTGTTCCGCTTGCACATAATAGCCTTGTCAGCTAACTAGATAAACACCAGCTAACTTGACAATTTAGCTACCGTAATAAAATATTTAATTTAGAATTATTATTGTTACAATCTTTCATGCTTGTGGTACTATAGCCTAGCTAACAAATATATTTTGTATGTGTCCGAGGCTATTATGCATATAGCTTACATGTTTAGGAAACATATGGCTAAGTTATTTCACTTTTCAGCTTGTATATTTTATTGCTCACTGCGCAATGTCTGTATTTCTTTTGTTTCCGTCATCTGTATACCAATTGATTTGAAACTGGTGACACTACACTACACTCCAAAATATACAAACAAAAATCATCGGGAAGTCACAGAATCTACTAAGCGTGAATGTGGGACAAGCTATTTCAGCAGTACACCATTTAATTACATATTTTCTACATGCATTTTTCCATAATAGCTTTTTTATACTTTTGTTTGTTGGATATGTATCAAATGTTTCATATAAGTCATCAATATCATAAAATCAGGTGTAAGTGGACATTTTTCTGCCACGAGTCAG
Source organism: Esox niger (assembly GCA_016801105.1). Lineage (NCBI taxonomy): Eukaryota > Metazoa > Chordata > Actinopteri > Esociformes > Esocidae > Esox > Esox niger. The sequence goes on from JACXGJ010000198.1 coordinate 86,931, forward strand.
TGCAGTATTGAGACTGGTCAGTTGTGATGTACGCTAGCTCCCTCAAAACAAGCTTGGATACACTAGATGTGTAGGAGCCAAGGGATGTTCTTACTGAAGGATAGGTGTTGTGGGAGGTGATTGGTTGCCTATTGACAGCAGGGAGAAGTCTGATACACAATATTTGAATATCAAATGTATACATTTTTGGGGGGCTTTCGCTCATCTCTTAGGTTTAACTCTGAGGTGGGATAAAATGAGTTGGGCCAGCTGCAATATTTCTGTTGCACAACAGAGGGAGGTATATACACAAATTACATAATTGATGTGTGTTTCAGTTCCAACTTCCCAGTAGACCGACTAGTTTAAAGCTGAAGTACGTAACTTCCAAGAATGAGAATTATTTCTGCAATCTTTTCCCAGAAATCTCGCCTATCACTGGTATGACATCAGTTCACTCTTAAAGCCCCACAAGCTATCTGTTCACTCTATTCAGCTCATCTACCAAAATATCTTAATCTGGCCAGGTGAGTTGACATGCCATTCTGTTTAGATTAGATTTGATGAAACATTCTCATTGAACAAGTAGAGTACACTGAAATGCAGTTAGCATCTCACCAGACGTGCAAATAGAAGTCTGTAGAAATGTAAAAGTATATAATAATTACAAGTGGAATGTATAGGTGTACAGTGAAGGCAAATGCAGTAGAAATGGCAATACTAAATGTGGAATTAAGGCAAATAGAGGATGGCTGAAAAATGTATAGTTTATGTTACATGTGTATGGGATAAATAGTTGTGCGGGTACAATGGCAATTCTAAATGTGCCATCAAGGCAAATTGAAGGAGCAGAGGGGCATAACTGGGATGCAGAGATGCCTCAAGATGTCTCAAGTCACTGCATGCAAGTCTGAGTCAAGTCTCAAGTCACTGCATGCAGGTACAAGTCAAGTCTCAAGTCACTGCATGCAAGTCTGAGTCAAGTCTCAAGTCACTGCATGCAGGTACAAGTCAAGTCTCAAGTCACTGCATGCAGGTACAAGTCAAGTGTCAAGTCTTTTAAGCACTATATGCTACAGTTATCGTCTATTAGTTCAAAGCATGTCCTTTCAACTTAATGTGCACTTTTGGGGATGGCTATTATTTTATGGGCTATTTTCAATCAGCAGTTGGTAATCTAGTACACTTATACTGAACTGCAACATTGAATTTATTATAGCAAACAAGCATTTAATGTTTAATTGAAATATGATCATGTTGAGGCTGGGACCAGCCTATTCTATCTGCCATTAGCCGAATTGTCTGATTATTTCACATAGGTTTGCCATGAGCTAATAGCTTTTTGTTTTCTGTATAGTTATAACTGTTGGCTAGTTATTAGCAATTGTTACTAATTAACGGGCAAAGATAAGAAACAGGCCCAATTCTTGACAGTGAGCTATCATTAGGCTTCTCACTGAATGTAAAAAATCTTTGTCGCCAAATGCTATTACGAATGGAACAGATACACTGTCGCAAATTGTTTAATTTTGATGCAGGACATGCATTCATAGTAGCTAGTAGTAACAGTGTCTCGCAACCTCTGTGAAATGTGGTGGACGATTGGTGATGATCTGGGGATGCTTCAGCAAGGCTGTAATCGAGCAGATTTGTCTTTGTGAAGGAAGCATGAATCAAGCCATATACAAGGTAATCCTGGAAGAACACCTGCTTCCGTCTGCTGGGAATGTTCCCCAACTCTGAGAATTTGTTTTTCTAGCAGGACAATGTTCCATGCCACACAGCCAGGTCAAGTAAGTTGTGGATGGAGGAACCCCAGATCCAAGACCCTGTCATGGCCAGCCAAATCTCCAGACCTGAACCCTATTGACAACTTTTGGAATTTGATCAAGAGGAAGATGGATGGTCACAAGCCATCAAACAAAGCCGAGCTACTTGAATTTTTTTAAACCCTAACTCTTTGAAAACAACACTCCTGAAAATATCCCTATGATTAATACAATTGAAGTTTGTAACTGTATTGTTTAAGAACTTTGCAGTTGAAACACTGTAAGGGTTAGCGATTAGCTAGTTCCTGTTAGATGGCTCCAGTTCACTGTATGCTAGGTCCAGTAAAGTGTTTGGTAATAATTGTGTGTCCCTTAAGTAAAGCGATTAATTATCTTACCTTAACAACCACTAACTAATGACACATGGGTAGCCATAAACCCTTAATATCTGATACTTCACCATTTGTTAATTCTTTTGTGTCCCCTTAAGTAAAGTGATGAATTATCGTACATTAATATTCACTAACTAACAACAAGAGTTAAAGTTTTGTTTCAACATGAACAAATTACACTACCCTCTTTCAGTTCATGCATTTGTCAATCATTAATAAAATTGGGGTTATCATTGTAAACCGTTTGTTTATGTCTTTGCTCATGTTAATTACTGCATCTGTTAATGGAAGTTCATATACCCTTATCGGCAAAAGTGTTACCGGCTGCGCTGGCTAAACCGTGACAGGGGTAGTGCAACAAAATCATTGAGAGGTGATGGGTATGGTTAGTGATGTGTCTCAGAGTACAGCAGGGTTACAGTAGATGGAAAGAAACTGTTCCAGTGCGTGCTGGTGTGGGATCGACGAGACCTGTACCACCAGCCTGATGGTAGGAAGGCAAACAGTTTGTGGCATAAGTGTGAAGGGTCTCTGATGATGCCACGTACCCTGTCCAGTCACCGCTTGCGCTAGAAGTCTATGATGCTGGGAGCTAGACACCAGTCATGTCCTTGGCAGTTTTCATCGCCGTTGCAGGGCCTTTTGACCGGGGCTGAGGTGTTGAGGGCCCAGGAGAGGTCCTCGGAGAAGTGGACACCCAGGAATTTGAAGCTGGACACAAACAAACTTGACAATTGTGTTGGATCTGTGTACAGGAACACATTCGTGGGTGAAAAGGGAGTACAGAATGGGGCTCAGCTCACAGCCTTTTGGAACACCTAGTGTTCCTGAGCACCTGTTGTTCAGGATCAGGGTAGAGGAGGTGACACAAGAGGAGGTGAGACTGGGGTCTGTTGGTTAGGAAGTCCAAAGTCCAGTTTCAGAGAGTAGGGCTGATCATGGAATTTGTTGACCAGCCTAGAGGTTTTGACCATGTTCAATGTTGAGCTAAAGTCTATGAATAGCATTCTCTCATAGATGGCAGGATTTAAGGTTTGAAAGAACTGGTCTTTCAAAGCACTTCATGATTTTGGGTGTGTGTGCGACAGGTTGAAAATCATTCAGGTCATCTTCATCGGTACTGGCACAATGGTTGCAGTCTTGAAGCACCTTGGGACAACTGCCTGGGGCAGTGACAGGTTGAAAATGTCAGAAAAGACCTTGGCCAGGTGCCCAGCACATGCTCTGAGCACAATCCCAGGGACGCCATCAGGACCAGCTGGCAAAACACGTTTTTTATTTCTTATGGGATTCACATTCAACTGTATGTCATAACAGAATGGCACAATCATAAAACAAAAACATAACAACTAAGAAACAAATGAATAGACCCCTGTTTACAAGTCTGCATACCCTTAGTTCTTAATAATGTGTATTGTCCCGTTTAGTATCAATGACAGCGTCTTTTGTAATAGTTATCTATGAGGTCCTACATTTTTGCAGGTGGCATACCTGCCCATTCGTCTTGGCAAAATGCCTCCAGGTCATGCAAAGTCTTTGGTCTTCTAGCATGAACCATACAGTTGAGATCTCTCCAGAGTGGCTTGATGATATTTAGGTCACGAGACTGATTGCCACTCCAGAACCTTCACCTTTTTCTGCGGTAATCACTATAGGATCAGTGTTTAGGGTCATTGTTGTGCTGCATGGAGGCTGTGAGAACACAGCCTCCATGCAGATTCTAACTTGCAGTCGAAGATACTCAAAAGGTCTATCTCAGTCTAGAGCCCAGTTACTGTGTGGACTCTGTCAGACCATGTACCAAAGTGTTATGATCTTTACTATCCCCAAACAGAAATGTGTGGTGTCTCTGGACTAGTTGCACTCAGGGTGGGGACGTACTTCCCTTTCACAATAACACTGCTCACCAATTTCCAGCACGCTTTAGTTGTATACATTTCTCTGGCTGCGCAAGTTTAGCTAGATATATAAACATGATTGAGACTCAGATAAAGATGCTTTAGAACACAGATTTAAAAAAACAAGTAAAGAAATATTCAGAATATATGCTCTCTACCTCTGTGCACTGCATCTACTAAATTGAATGGGGTTATGCATAGCTTCCTGCTTGATGTTGAGCTGAAGAAGCAGGGGTCATTGAGAACTTCACTATATTACAGTCCAATATAAAGTATGCAGCAGGCATTTCACCAAAGACCAGCTAGGTCAGGGCAACCCATCCTGTTCCTGTAGATCTACTTCTCCTGTAGGTTTTCTCTCCAACTCGAATTAGGCACACCTCATACCAATCATTGTGCAGTAAAAGAGGGTTTCCACAATTCTCTCGACTTTTCACTTGATATAAAAGTCAGTAATTGTCACCTATATTGAGAGTAATTGTATCAATGTCATTGAGGAATGAAGGAAAAATGTACGTGGTTGTGGCATGAAATACAATAGCTTTGGCGGTGTAGAGCTCGTCTTCAGTCTCACTTGCAATTGCTCAATTCTTATGACTATTCCAAGTTGTAAGAAACTAGTAGGGCTATTACTGGCAAATAAGCCATTAAACGTCATAGGAAATGTTCAAACTTGGCGTAATGAGTAACAAAATGATCTGATGTTTAGACGCAATTGTATGATGAGGTAGTATGACCCAGTTGGTCCCAATGCTGGTACACAAGCTTAATACATACTAAACAGTACGTACTTTATCATTATCTGTGAAGCATGTACTTGTAGTATGCATTATGCAATTTGAGATTCAGCATAAGTCTAGATCATGACAACCGTGCTGTCCCCGAACCGCCTCACTGGACGTCATTTCATGAAAATGAGTACCTTCAGAATTGCTTATCTATGTCGCTACATCTTAAATCTTTTCTTCAACTTGCTAGCTGTAGCCTTGCAAATCCTCTTGTTTTCACTGATACATGTATAATGCAGCCATAATACCCATAGTGGCACATGGTTCCCTCTGTCAGTATAAAATGTTAGACCTACCCAAGGATTTTTAACCATGTCAGCTTTTGGGTAGCATCTTTAGAAATAATCCCAATTCTGGCCAAGTGTACCCAACATTGTTGTATAACCTGGCCTCAAGTCAGCATTTTTCTTTAGACAAACTAGCAATAGACTAATTTGTTAGTCCAAACATTTTACAAGTTCAGAAATATCATTGTTGAACATTTACATAGCAAGATTATGAATTGTTTTTTATGGAGAAGTTAAAAAAATAAAAAATATATCCACACCAATCACTCCTACTCATTCAATGGTATCTTTTTTTTTACTATTTTCCACATTGTTGTACAATAGTGACTAAATCAAGAACTTTCTATGTTCAAACAGACATAGTGATTGTTTTCAGTACACCAACCCTACCTTGTCAAAACACAACTGATTTGCTCAAACACATTAAGTTAAGAAATGCCAATATGGAAATGTTAACAGGACACACCTGTTAATTGAAATACATTCTGGTGATTTCCTCATGAGGGCGGTTGACTGACTGCCAAGACTGTGCAAAGCTGTCATCTAGGCAAAGGGTTGCTACTTTGAAGAATTTAAAAGTAAAAGTGTTTTATTTAAAGTGTTTTATTGCAACTACGCAGTAAGAATTAATGAATATATAAAACAAAAATATAGCAAAAGATATACATAACAATGCAGCGGCGCAGCTGCCGTATCAGGCAGTAATGCAGCCTGAGAGGATGCTCTCAGTGGTTCACCTGTAGAAGTTGGTGAGAGTTTTTGTAGACATGCAAAACTCCTTGAGTATCCTCAGTAAGTATAATCGCTTTGGGGCGAGTCTGCTTCACTTGATCTGGTGAGGTAATCTTTGATGAACACGGAGGAACTTGAAGTCGAAGACTCCACTTCAGCTCCATCGATGTGTATGGGGCCTGACCCACCATTCACACATAGATGTGTTTTGATTAGTTAAGAAAATTGTGAATATAAAGGTTTACTCTTGAATGAGTAGGAATGCACAAACTCAACTAGTGCTGTAAATTTAGCAAAGGTGCAGAAGTTGTGTTAATCTACTCACAACTAATGTAAAATGTATAATGAAACCGGTATCACAGCACCCTTAATGTATCCTGTTTGGGGCAGTACCTATTCCAACAAACAAAAAGTCTAAACTTTTGTATTTTACGACAGAAATTTGGTCCAATAGAAAATGTTTTGGACGAAACGTTTCGCGACAAAAACGCGTTGTTTATCGGAATGAAAACACTGCTTATAGTTGGCCAATCAGAGAACCATCATTTCAGTGGAAAAGACGTGGTCCGGAAGCGAACGTTCTCGAGGCTAGAATTGGTCAACTCGTTTTTCCCACCCATTTAAAAAACACACGAGCATGCGCACTTGCATAAAATTCGTACTTAGTATGTTATACAACTTTTCTTTCTTCATTCTGCCCGCATCACCTCGCCGGCGTTTTGCTCTAACACGTTTCACAAATCGTTAACAGATCAAGAACTGGAAATGAGTGGAGATCATTCCCATAACGATAGCCAGGTAAAATGTTGCCGTGTCATTGCGAGCGGGCTTCATTGCTAGGTCATTAAACTCACTTGCTGGTTTATTTGCCTCCGTAGTAGCTATGCTACTAACGTTATTGCCTAGTAAACTAACGTTATCTAGCTGGATGTCTGTAGTAATTGCTAGCTAACGTTAGCAAGTTTGCTAGGTAGCTAGGTAACTTTGACAGTGAATATAATTGCAACATACGTGGCTGCAATAATTAGCTAATAGTTGTGTGATACTTGTAATCATGTGATATGATTTTTGGATGTTAAATGTTTATGCCCATTGAATCGCAAACTTTCTAGTTCGCTAGCTGAGGAACTGTGCTAGTTCGCTACCGGCGGTAGCCCTGTGTTGAAAGCCATTTTATCCGACCATTCCCTGACCAGGCATCAGCGGGGATGCTAACATTAGCTAGCTGTCGTTAGCCAGCAAGTTCAAAGTTATAGCTAGGTAACAAGACATCGTCAAGAGATGGCTAGCTAACTAATCTTTGTTTTATAATTTGCAGATAGACTCCGGCTCTCGGATCAATGGTAAGTTTAATGTGTCACAATGAAGTCTCACAACAAGCTATATTTATTTTCGTTCTGACGTTCTGTTACATAGTCTTTAAGTAGATAACGTTAGCTGTCTTTTAGCTATCATGTGTTAGCAAGGACAGAAATGGCGTCCAGAGACTAAGTCCTCTACCTCACTCACAAGCGCCTATTGTTCAAATCGGTGGCTTTTTTATAGCTTTTAAGCATTTAATCATTTACATCTGACCACAGATTAATAAAGAATTAGAGATGTTTTATTGATATGGGTAATTAGATATAGTTGTTGTTTGGCATAAAACGCCACATTCCGGGTCTGAAAGTAAGGTTTTGGGGGTTGAGGACTTAGTCTCTGCGCCATTTTCTTTTTTCTGTCTAGCGGTCTGACTAGAAAACATAGCTGAAGTGCAGATGGCTGTGATATGGAGGCGACACACGCAGGAACGTTTAGATAAAAAAATATTCCCAGGGCTGTAGAAAGTAAATACTTAAACTCAATTAAATTATCTTGCGTACTTGTTATTTGGTTAAAAGTGAATTTGGTTTTGGACAAAATAGTTAGGTCAAAAGGGATTTTTGTAAAATCCTTTACTACAATTTCCCACTTGCAAAATTGAAACAATAAATAACTACTTTACTAACACGTTTCTTGCAGTATTTGGAACTACTCAATTAATTAATTGTGAAGCTGTGTTACCATGGCTTTTCCCTCATGGCTAACTTCACTACCTAAAACAAGTTATAACCCAGCAGTGGTATCTAAGTAAAGCCACTATATGCTTCACATGGACACTTAATGAGCATAGCCCTTTCTCTGTCATTGTCAAGCCCAACTTGGTACCTTTGTTAGAACCAAAGCTCGATGGTTAAGGATGATCTTCTCATACAATACGACTGATTTATTCCGTGTTTTGTCTACAGTGGTTATGGTGTGTGTGTGTGGGGGGTCCTGTAGTTGAAGCCAGTCAGTCTTACTCTGATATTAGATTCAAGCTCTTCACAAAGATTAATGTACCCACATCCTATCATGAGATATTTGTAAACATCAGTCTAAGCTTTTCAAGGTTCTGTCCCAGGGTGGTTTAACTGGTTCGTAGATATAATAATGAATTATTTAAGCCCTTACAATAATGGATATTGGCCTCTGTTGATGGGGATGCATTTCCCTTTTTGTTATGGTATGAAAACTGTGTGCTGTTCCATGGAGGCAGTTGAAAGACAACTATTAGGGTACCATTTGTTTTAGGCCAGAAATTAGGAGGACCTGAAACTACTGAAGCCAAACCGTACCGCAATGTGACTTTTTTATTGAACGTTCTTTGCCTTGTTTTGACAAATTACATAGTCCGTATACTTTCAATTCCAAAATAATATTAAGAGAAATGTATGACTGTAAGATCAGACAAAATGTAAATGGTTTCAGTGAGAGGATTTTCTAGTTTCTCCCCGTGGCCACACACCTCCAGTTGGCAGTCGGTTCAATGTAGTTTGGACTCGATGATTCAACTTAGTTGATGTCTTAATTTTTTTTCTCACTTGGGTAATTCGAGCAAGCAGTGTTGTTTGTTTAGGAATACAATTCTGTCGCATACGGTTTATACAGCTCAAAACGGCCCATGGTAGATGGCTGCCTGGGTCTGTGGGCATCATCAAAATATGTGCTATTGCTGATATGTAAAACTGGGTTACAAAATAGTATTTCATTTTGAGGTTTCACATTTCAATTCAAAGGTGTACAAATTTTTTGGAGTGCATAGAGGAATTAGTATTCTTACTGTAATCACTATATAATAAATGGGTAACATTGTCCTGTGTTTTCATCAATAATTGCTGCGCATGCTGTTGTCAGACAAGATAGAAATGGGCCAGTTTCTTCCTTTGGGGTCTGAACCGGTACCTTGCTGTGGGCTCAGAGCCTTTTGACGGATTTCCCGATCATTGAGCCTCCCCTTTTAAAACACGCCGTGCATAATACTGCATGAAAGTAATTTAAAGTATTGCGTTTCATCGACTATCAACTAAGGAGAGAAGATTGGTATTAATTTAGCTAACTTTGTAGCTGTTTGTAGGAGTTGGATTGAATGAAAGCAGATGGACTAGGCCTGTTTGAACTTGCTCCCTGTTCTGTGTTAATACTGTACCAGTGAATATTACCTGTGTGGACACTAGGAGGAGCTGTTCTTCTGTGTAAGTCATGTTAGTGTCCTGGTCTCAACGTTTTCTGTGTCACCACTTAACAATGTGTCTAAACAGCCACCCACAGTCACCCCAGTTGTTAGGCTGACTTGTTTTAACTTATTTTCAAATGTGGTGCACAATGGCCCAAACATTGACATGTGCCTCCAGTTGATGGCCCTGTTTTGTGTGGGTCACGGATGTATCTGAAGAATCAGAAGTTATACATTTGTCTAAATACCACTTTGACTTGATTCTCTGTGAAGTTATTGACTTATAAAAATAGTAGAGTTTAGTTCACTTTCAATTACATATTCAAACATTGTATCGTATAGTACAATGCTTAAAATGAGTTTCCATTTCAGGTGTGGACAAATACTCAAATGGCTCTAATTATGAGTTTCTCGTTATTACTGCTGTGAGTCTATGAAGAGGGGAGTTGAGACAAGATTTACGGCTTATTTTCCTGTTTTGGTGTAGGAATACAAACTGGAAAGCCCATGTCCTACTAGTGCCTCGTATTTTCATGACTAACTACTCTGACCGTTGCATCCTACAGGCCGTGTTCAGATTGAACGAGTGGTCTGGTCTTGTGCTTCCTGAGCTCACTATCCCAAACTAACTAATCATCACTACAATTCTTTCGGCGTCTTATTGTTATGGACTTTCTCCAACGCCCCCCCCCCCACCATGGGAATGTTTTATCGTGAAATATTTTATACATTATTGTTAAATGTCTGCTTTAGCTGAGGTGGTCATTGTTTTGGCTCTGGTCAACGATTCATTTAATTTTGCAGATACTCACAAGCATAAAGACAAGTACAAGGATAAAGAACACAAACACAAGGACCACAAAAAGGACAAGGAGCGTGAGAAATCGAAATACGGAAACAGGTAGGGACTCCTCTGAGCATCTGTGCACAGGCCAAACTATCAGTTAGATCCCAGGGGAACCGTTTCTGATATGCCTGGTGTGTATCAATGGTCATTGGGTGAGACTGTTGCTGTAGTATGTCCTTAAACAGACTAGTTAGTTCACTTCCCTATTTGTAAGGTTGGTCTGATCCTGACTATGTGAAATTCCAGTGACCATAAGGACTTCTCAGAGAAGAAACACAGAGAAAAGGAGAAGGAGAGAGTGAAGCACAAAGATGGCAGCACAGACCGACATAAGGACAAGCACAAGGACAAAGACAAGCGGAAGGAGGAGAACGTGAGGGCTAATTGTCCAACTGGGCTTTAATGTGTCAATCAGTTTGACAGATTGGTCCTGTGTGATCTTCAATTAAACCTTAATTTGTAGCATGTTGCTCTGCCAGATATTCGTGTCTTAACACCTCACTGTCATCATGCAGATCAAGCCGAAGAAAGAAAAAGAAAATGGCTTTGCCAGGTAGCTTTAGTTTGTAATGTACAATTCACTATCCATTTGCTTGTTGTTTATTAGTTTGAAATGCTCAATGAATACGTATGTTTATTTTATTTTATTGCCAGTCCTCCTCGCATCAAGTGTGAGCCGGACAATGATGACTTCTACCACTCTCCCAAATCCCTGAAGAGAGAGCGAGATGATGACGAGTCAGTACATCTGGCCTGACCTCTGTCATTTGGCCCAGTTCTTGTTTGGCTATATTGCATTTGTCAATGAAGTTTGTTGGCTGTATTTGACACATTTAGACTAACCCCATCTGGTTTGTCCTCATGCTGTTTGGAAATGTTTGGTCATTGTTGGCTTTGCAAAACTCCCCCTGCTGCCCTTCATTGTTTCTACGGTGTAGAGAAGACCAAAATTGTTGTTTATTCTCCGATTGCAATTGGGTCTCCTCTTACAAGGTGTTGTTATTTCAGGGCTGAAGTCAAGCCCAAAAAAATAAAGACGGAGAATGACCGGGTGGACAAGAAGGGAAAGAAGAGGAAACAGGGGGATGAGGTGAGTGGGTGTCTGAACAGTCAGCCCTGGTGTGTTCGCTCCTTTAAGGGAATGGAGCCTCATGTGTTTCTTGTTTCTTTTGAAGGACATCAAGCCCAAAAAGACACAGAAAAACAAGAAGGGGGATGTTACTGAGGGGAAAAAGAAGGCGAAAAAGGAGCCTGAGGAGAAGTGGAAATGGTGAGCGTCTTTACTTGCCCTCCAGCTCTGGGCTGTAAAAGTGTTGTAAAGGCGACCCAACTGCTTAAATGTGGAATTCTGATTATGGCGATGGTTAAAATTTCGAGTTTGAGTGTCAAAGATTTTCTTCTCATTCCTTATTTGTTGTACCCTGTTGGATTACAGGTGGGAAGAAGAGAGGTACACAGATGGTTCCAAATGGAGGTTTCTGGAACATAAAGGGCCAGTCATGGCTGCACCGTATGAACCTCTTCCCAGCAATGTCCGTTTTTCTTATGATGGTAAGTTGAATGCTCTGTTGCTGCTGGTTTTGTGGCACTGTTTGTGCTGCTCGGTGGGGTGGGTGGGTTTGGCCGAATTAACTCAATTCCATTAATGTCTCCAGGAAAGTCAATGAAGCTCAGCTTAGGAGCTGAGGAGGTGGCAACCTTTTTTGCAAAAATGCTGGACCACGAGTACACTACCAAGGACATCTTCCAGAAGAACTTCTTCAATGACTGGCGAAAGGTAAGGAATGGGCATGTCACATTGTGGGGGTTTATTTCTTTTGTTTAATCTGAAGGATGTTGTTTTATAAATGCTCATAATTGCTTGCATTATAGGGACCCAAGGCTGCTATAATGTGTAACCACTACGGTGCAAATATTAAAAAAAAAAAAAAAAAAAAATTGGCCGTATGTTGGCTTAGTATGAAGCTGTCGGTTCTGTCCTGATCAAAAGCTTTTTCTTGCAATGGGAGGTTATGAATTACAATCTACTTGGAATGCATCACAACTACACCAAAGCAGGGCCTGTCATCATTTGATTAGGATATTTCACACACAAAGAAGATTAAATCCATTTGTGAGCAGGTGAGCCAGGTAATCTGTCTCACAATGTCTTCTCTAAAGTGTGCCTCTTCCTCGCTAGTTTAATTTAAATGACACTGCTCCCTCAGGCTTTGGTTGCCGATCGTTTAGTTAGGCAATAACGCAGCAAAGAAGCTACTTTAAACATTAATTGTTCATACCCCTTGTTGGGACTTATTTGTATGCTGCCATTTTATCGTTAAACCCCTTTTTCATTGATTTAGACAGGTGAGTCAGGACACAGATGGACCCCTTTGTCTTAAACAGTGTTTAAAGACAAGATACCGACAGTACATTATTGGAGTGTTTCAAGGAGTGAAAATTGTTTCCTTCCTACTGTGTACTGTAAGTAAACCCCCTGCAGCTGGACCCAAAAAATGTTGGGGTCTTTAAGCAAATAGCAAACCGACGTGGCCATTTGCCAGGTTTCTGCTTTAAATGACCTAAATAGCATCCTGGGTGGAATACATTCAGTTGGATAAATGCTGCCATGATCAAGGATGCGTCAATAAGGAAATGTATAACCTTTAGTCGATTCATGTACCACAATTGCCCGATACGGTTTTTTATCATCTCTGTTTTTTTGTATGTGTACCCTGGCAATAATTTAATAATTGGTGCTTAACTTTTGTATGATTTGAATTTGCATTGCGATATATTATAAATGACTAAGTTTGATGAATGGATCATTTTATAAATGATTTAATGCACAAGAGAATCCTTTCTGTAATTGTACAATGTCTGCATATAAATGTAGTACGGTAGGTAAAGCATTTAAGTCAAAACTGCTTTAACAAATGCCGTTGTTAGCCTTTGTATGAGGAATCATTTGTTTAAATTGGCTGTTTCTAAAGGTCTGTATGTGCTCCAACATAGTTTGCAGCTTTAAAAGCACCCCGTTCTTCTAGACGGGGCTTCAAGTGAACTTTTGGTTCTTCGGCAAATGGGCCCAGTGGGTTCAATATCTACAAGCCGTTCATTTTGGCAGCGAGCTCCTTTACTACATAAAACCCAAAACAAACGGGTATGTTGTGGCATAATTGGAAGTGGAAAAATGTGTTTCTTGTAGCAGGTAATGTGCTGTATTGCTGCTCAATTTAAGGTCTTATGACCTCACCTGCATCTACTTCAAGCCAAAATATCAAATTGGAAATGCTTGGCTCTGTGGGAGGGAGGTTACCGTGGTAACAGACAACAGCACTTGCATATGTCTGTCTAGAATCTGACAGTTGCAGTTTAAATTCAGTCCAACTCTTGAGTACCAACATGCATGTGAACAAAACCATATAGTGAAAAAATTTAACTGATGGCTGTGTTTCGGGTGCAGCGTATCTTACACTGGAAGTGAATCTTTTAACAAGCCACTCACGCCAGTTACAGTACTATTCACGGTGTTGCTACCTAATGCCTCTGTGTGTGGCTAAAATGAAATCTGCCAAAAAGCTTGAAAGAACAGCCTTTCTGAAGAATCTGACAGACTTCAAGCTGACTGATATCGGTGCATCTCTGGCCATGATCCATCATTGCTCTACCGTTGTCCCTTCTACAGGAAATGACCTCAGAGGAGAGAGCTAAGATCACTGACCTGAAGAAGTGCAACTTCAATGAAATGGCTGAATACTTCAAGGCTCAGTCTGAGGCCAGAAAGGCCATGACAAAAGAGGATAAACTGGTAAGGAGGATAAACTGGCAATGTTGTGCCGTTTCTTACTGTTTGTTTGTATTAAAACACCTTCAGGCGCTGGTTGTCCAGTGTCGTTCTGCATGAGGAAGTAAAGAATGGCAGTACCAGCTGTCCTAAGGCAGGGTCTTGGGGTCACATCTGCCCCTTTAATTAAGCTGTTTTGTCCCTTGTAGAAAATCAAAGCGGAGAACGAGCGTCTGCTGCAGGAATATGGTTTTTGTATCATGGACAACCACAAGGAGCGCATCGCTAACTTTCGCATTGAGCCACCTGGTCTGTTCCGTGGCCGAGGAGACCACCCCAAGATGGGCATGCTGAAGCGCCGCATCCGCCCTGAGGACATCATCATCAACTGCAGCAAGTAAGAGGGTTCTTGGTGCTGGCAGTCATAAGAAGATGGGACAGCATTTCAAAGATTTCCCCATCCCCTTTCTCGATTACACTGAACCTGTGGTTGTCTGTAGAGACTTAAATCTTTCTCTCCCCCAGGGATTCAAAGCACCCCAAGCCCCCCCCTGGTACGAAGTGGAAAGAGGTGCGTCATGACAACAAGGTGACCTGGCTGGTGTCGTGGACAGAAAACATCCAGGGTTCCATAAAGTACATCATGCTCAACCCTAGCTCCAGAATCAAGGTAGGTTATTTCTCTTCATTATGGGTCAGATCGGATGTGATGGTGAGATTGTTAGATCTGAATGTCCTACGACATGCTATAGTTCGCTATCTATTCACTTTTCTAATTTTTTATTACTGTATTGATGGATTGCACCTCTTGGTTGTCTTTGCCTTGGTCACTATCATTCTATAGACGCTGTAGCAGTATTGATGACCAGAAGTTGATCTGGGGCTAGTTACACATTTGTCAAAATTACGCTATAGGGGCTTGGAAATACGACAACAATGCTAAAGTAGGTTAACAGTTAAAAACCCCATTGCTATCATATTATCAAATATAGAAGACTATATTGGAAATGGCTAGTGAGGCTAATGTTAGCTAGCTCTAATTTGGTGGAGTTCACATCTTAAATCAATTTAATCAAGATTTTGGTGAACAATCTTGCCTTCTAGGTGATATCCTATTTTCAAGCCTTAGTAATGTACTTTAGACAATATTAATCTGCGCCTGTTGAGGAAGAGTTGAGTAGAATTCTCTGTTGATCGGCCTCAAAAGGAATGTTCAAAAACAGTATTGTGACGTAACGTGCAATCTATGAATATCTTCAGGGAGAGAAGGACTGGCAGAAATATGAGACAGCTCGGAATCTGAAGAAGTGTGTGGAGCGACTGAGGCACCAGTACCGTGAAGACTGGAAGTCCAAAGAGATGAAGATCCGACAAAGAGCAGTGGCACTCTACTTCATTGACAAGGTAAGGCTGTTGCTTTTCTCACAGGCAGGCCCACACACGTTCCCAGTGTAGTTCTAACATTTCCTGTTGCATCGTTGCCCAGCTGGCTCTGAGAGCAGGTAACGAGAAGGAGGAAGGCGAGTCGGCTGACACCGTGGGCTGTTGCTCCCTGAGGGTGGAACACATCAACCTGCACGCTGAGAAAGATGGCCAGGAGTATGTGGTGGAGTTTGACTTCCTTGGTAAAGACTCCATCCGTTACTACAACAAAGTTCCTGTGGAGAAAAGGGTATGGACTTCAATGTACATTTGGTTAATTGAAGTTGTTCTTTTTCATTAATGTTGAACTGCAGGGGTTTCTAAGTTATGCTTTGTTCCTGCTAGTCTAATTTGTCAATTCTGTCCTTGTCTTCAGGTGTTCAAAAACCTGCAGCTGTTTATGGAGAACAAGCAGCCAGAAGATGACCTTTTTGACCGGCTCAATGTGAGAACTAAACAGGAAGGCTTTTTAAAGTGCGGAACAACTGTACTCACATAACTTGTGGATTGTACTGTTAGTCAGTGTGGCTGGTCTTAGAGTGAAAAAGACACCCTTTGTTGAATTGGATATTTTCTCGTAATTCTGCCCCTCTTGCCATCAGTCACATTTTCTCATGGTGGCGTTCTCTCCATCCTCCCATCTTTTCAGACCTCCATTCTGAACAAGCACCTCCAGGAGCTGATGGACGGTCTGACGGCCAAAGTGTTCCGTACCTACAATGCCTCCATCACCCTGCAGCAACAGCTGAAGGAGCTCACCAACCGTAAGTTGCCATGGTCTGAATGCATAACCTGGCCAAAATACACTGGCCAACTGGTAGGAATTGGTGAACTCCAGATATTTCATCAAGGTTGTGTATTGGCTTCCATGTGATCTTGACATTTAGATAGATTTACTATAATCTTCTATAGATCTTTACTAACCATACATGTAATGTTACGCTTCACCTTGCTCCATAGTCCTAAAGAACAGCTATTCTCAGTGTAAAAAAGCACAGCACAATTTCCTTTTTTCCCCCACTATAATTCAACTCGAAAAGGTAACGGCCACAATACGTTGTAAATGTTTAGCTTAAAGTTCTGTAAATGCTTTATGGAATTCCTTCAAGAGGGACTGACTTTATACCCCATCCACCAGTCTACTAGTCTGATTGAGCATAGCAGTCTCCACCAACTGCCATGTTTATTATGAATGTATCTTGAATTACTTTGTGTAAGTCTACCAGCTATTCTTCTGTTTTAAGAATTGGGTTTGTGTAGTGCCTTGGTCCCGTGGTAGTGCTTGGGTCAATGTACACTACCATGTACAGGTTGTGGGTCAGTTAGAGATTTCTTGTTTTCCATGAAATTGTACATAAAATGAGTTGGTCTAGGAAATATAGCAAAATGTATAGGAAATATAGCAATTTACACAATATTAAATAAGTTATTTAATAATTTGGAGCTGCCCTTTGGGTCATTGTCCTATTGTAAAAAGAAATTATCTCCAATCAAGGGCCTTCCACAAGGTATGGTCTGGTGTTGCTAAACGGAGTTGATAGCCTTCCTTTAAGATCTCTTTTACCCTGTACAAATCTCCCACTTTACTGGCACCAAAGCACCCCCTGACCATCACATTGCCTCCACCATGCTTGACAGATGGTGTCAAGCACTCCTCCGGCATCTTGTCATTTGGTTTTCATCTGATGAATGTTCTTTGTCCATGTAATCTGAAGACCTCAAACTTAGATCCATCTGTCCCTAACATTTCTCAAATTCTCCCGTGTTTTACCAATCTTAATCTTTTATTGGCCAGTCTGAGCTGGCTCTCTGACTAGAAAGCCAGAGTCAACTCGTCACTATTGATGTTGAGACTGTTGTTTTGTGGTAGTATTTAATAAAGCTGCAATTTGAGGACCTGTGAGGGCTCTTTCTTCAACTAGACACGGTTTGTCCTCGGTTGTGCACCAAGGCCTCGCACTCTTTCTATTCTGAATTGAGCCAGTTTGACACAAGTCTGACTACCCAAAAAGCATTGGAACAAATTGCATGAACAAGGCAATCATGCGTCTGTCAGATATCTGAAAATGCGTCTTGGTGATATCTTGTAATTTATAGAAGGTGCCATAATTGCACATTCTCAATGTACCCTTGCTTGCTAGAAAGGCTTTCATTTCTGTTAAGTTGGCAAGCAACTTGAGAACTCAAGTCACAAAACACCATCTGTGCGGAGTGGCTTCTGGACAGGCTGGCTGGCTAGGTTTGTTTATACCTATTGTGTATGTGTCCAAACGTTTTCACCAAAGTCAATATTTGTATGTGAAGTAGTTAGTTGTGTAACGAATCAGTCTGGGACTTACACAAATTATTTTGGGCTGGATGTGTAATTGTTTATTATATCACTGTCATACCTCAGTCATAAAATTCCAAGTTGGAAAGTTAGTTGTTTTGTTGACATGGTACAAACATCAGCACATAAAATAGACACCATCTTTAGGGGCTGGTTCTGACTTGACAGCGCCACTTCACAAACGGTGGCAAGATATCCTGCAATGTGTTTTTAAGTTGCACTTTTTTACTTGTCAAAATCAATGTTCAACTCACGGTAACTATGTAGAGAACTCATTTCTTGCTGATAGTTTTTTGCATCAGGTTGCACACAAACTCGTTAATGATGCGTCGCTAAAATTGCTGCCCTAGCATGGCTTGGTCAACAGTTGGAGGAACAATATTAATGCAGTTTTGCCGGAATGTAATGGACAGAAGGTCCTGGTAACAAACCTATGATTCTCCTATTGTAATATTAAGGAAAACGAGCGTTGTAGATATGTTAACTGTGTAAAGATTACCATCGCAGTCATGTCAATGTAAACTCCCTCCCCCTCGTAGCTGATGAGAACCTTCCGGCCAAGATCCTATCGTACAACAGGGCCAACAGAGCTGTGGCCATCCTGTGTAACCATCAGAGGGCCGCGCCAAAGACTTTTGAGAAGTCCATGCAGAACCTCCAGGCTAAAGTGAGTCATGGGGACACGGCCAGTCTGATCAATGAAATAATTGCTGCTGGGACAAAAAGGAAACCTCATACTGTATTACTGTTTTAGTTTTTTATATCTGCTGGCTGCACTTCTCCCTTGATTCATTTTGAAAATACTTGGCTCTAATGTTTTTAACACAATAATCCAGCAGTATTTAGCCTTTAGTTTTAAGATTAACATTGAAAATGTCCCCCAGATTGACGCAAAAAAGGACCAGCTGGCTGAGGCAAAAAGAGACTTAAAGGGTGCCAAGGCGGACCTCAAAGTACGGCGGGATGAGAAGTCCAAAAAGTAAGTGTGATTGAAGCATCCACTAGTATATTGTTCCTGTGGCGTGGTGTAATGTAACCGATTCCTGGTCCGTCCCACACCAGAGCCCTGGAGTCCAAGAAGAAGGCCGTGGAGAGGGTAGAAGAGCAATTGATGAAGCTGGAGGTTCAGGCGACAGACCGTGAGGAGAACAAGCAGATTGCCCTGGGAACCTCCAAACTCAACTACCTGGACCCACGCATTTCAGTCGCCTGGTGAGAGGCCACGCTAACATACAAACATGTCTCCAGGCCACGCTTGTCCCAACACACACTGCTGTTCGTCCATGAAATGCGATGCATGTGGCTTTGAGTTGAAGGTGTTTGGTGTTGAGTCTAGTCTCCTTAAGTGTTGATCATTCTGATTGCTTCTCCCGTTCTCTGTCATCCTTCTAGGTGTAAGAAGTGGGGCATCCCTATCGAGAAGATCTACAACAAAACTCAGCGTGAAAAGTTTGCCTGGGCTATTGACATGGCGGATGAGGACTTTGAATTTTAAATCCTGTTTGCGGTTTTAATTATGCGATTTTTATTTCATTGGATACTTGTTTTTAGCTTAACCGATTACACCCAATGGCCAGCCTGACGAGGAAATGGGAGAATGAGCGTGCTCTCAACAAGCATGGTGAGGTAGGACAGATCAAGGATATAGGCCATTACAAGTGAGCTGGGGGTGGGTGTTGCGGTGGGTGGGGGGTTTGCACAGTGTTCTGACGGTCCGGTCTGTCAGATTCAAGGGCTCGACTATACCCATGCCCAAAGGCCAAGCTGTTATCCCAATGATTGGATGAGAACCAGTTGATGACCTTTATGCCTTTTGGCTTGCTTCCTCTTCAGCCACACGCACGACCAGAAGATGTCTGAACTTTGAACTCTGTGATCCTCTAGCTACTGTATTCAACAAAAAAACGACTGCTTTGTGTATAATTGTATTTTTGTTCACTTGGTCTGTATTTTTAGCCCTCGTATTATTAATGGATTCTATATTTTAATAGAAGGAAACAAAGTTAAATCAAAATAATTCCTTAAGTACACCCATGCGCCTTTGAGGAAATGGAATGTGAGCCCAAGTATGAGTTGTGGGGAGGGGAAGAACATGAGCTGTGTGTTTGGGTGAGTGTGATGTTTTAAACTGGACTATGTTGATTGTGTATCATGAGGATGCTTTGACAAGCTTGGGGGAAAATGCTACACCCATTGTCAATATTTACCTAAGCAGGCAGAATGTGAATAATTTTGTTTTACAGTATCTATCAGGGACTTCTTTTCAATGTAAATGTGAACAAATCATTTTATTTTTCTCCCCAACATCCTCTGAATCTTCATAGCCCTGTCTCCATCTGGTTTTAACTTAATCACTTTTAATGATTGTTTCCAGAAGGTGAGAAGACTCCCTTATCTGTTACTTGAAAAAAACAATGCTATTTTAATGTATTTTAAGTTAGTTAATGGAACATGTTTTTTCTCAGAAGGGTGAGGGATATCCACTTTTTGCCAAAAAAAGTCCAATCTGTTACAATTGAGCTAAGCAGTTATTTTAATAATTGTGTTAAAGATTGAAGACAATTTTAACAGGAGTTTCAATGTGAATGACCCATTAATTTTATTACACTCTAATGTATGAGGAAAGTTGTTTGTAGCGATAACTGTACTTTCCTGTTTTTCAACCTCTTCTGTCATAGCCTCCAATCATGTTTTAGGTTTATGCTCATTGTAGGTTGAAAATGAATAAAACCCCTCAACTCCATGCTGTATTTTCTTATTTTGCTTTATTAATAGGCCTTGCTCCAAAATGTTTGTTATTGGAAATGTTGTTCATATGTTCATCTTGCTCAAGGTCACAGTTCAAAATGTGTTTTATTTCTGTACTGTGGTAATGTTTTGTGAGGCTATCTGGTTTCCCTGAAACCCAGTAGAATAACGGACTACATCGGCCCTGGGAACAGTGAGCCCCAGGAAGCACCACTACCTGTTGGTTTTGGACCAGTAGCTATAGGTGGCATTAGGCCAGTGTAGGTTCCAGATAAGCAGTCGCTTAGGACCTAGTCTCCTTATGATTATACATTTTATAATAACAATATTTGTGTTTAAGAACTGCACAGTGCTAGTCATGTATTTTCAAATCGCTTTTTAAGGAAAGCCTACATATATGGGCATGTTTAGGTGACTCATCATGATTGGTAATGAATCAGGCATGGGTTGGGCTGCTGTGTCCACTGACTCTTCGATAGTTGGTGGTGGAAGCCGAATCCACCAGTGGCTATTGCATGAGGATTGTACATCTGACCAGTATGGCTCTCTGAAATGTAAAAGGTGACTTTCTGAGGAACAACTCAAGAGAAACATACAGTATCTGGTTTTAATGGAGTTCAACCAGTTTTTTTTTTTTTTTTTTTTAAACCATTTGACATTCGGGTTGAAAAACCTTTCATTACTCAATGCTTTTGAACACCGTACACTGAGGTGATATCTGCTGGTCCGAAGTAAGTCAAATTTTCATATAAAACATTTCCCATGTTTAAGGCTGGATGCAATGATCAGATGTGCTCATTGACAACAGGAAGATGTTGAAGTGTGGATTTCCACCTTGCCTTTCTAGTTCTTTTTATTACACATCTGTTTTGAATGTCCTTGTATTTTCTAAATAAAACTAATTATAGGAACAGTAGGTTATTTGTTTTCAACAGATTTTTTTTTTTTAATCCTATGTCACTGCTTGTTAATATAAGTCACAGTCACTACCTGCTGCACAACTACTGAAATTACAAATGTTGGAAAATGTAGCCTACCTAAATTGTTTTAATAAGGTGTCTAGCAGAGATTTGTGTGAAAGCCGCATGGTGTCTGAGAACTTTGGTAGCCTGCATTTTGGAGCAGCATGTGATCAAAATAAGTCTTTTTATTAATCATGTGCAATTGTCACTTTGAAATGTGCATCCTCATGCTGTGTTGAATTAACTGCAACAACCAAATGGTGTGTAGGTGCTCCCATTTCAATTTTCTCATCAGTAGTTTTCATTGTTGTCGTCAACAATTTCAGCTATGCTAGCTTGGATCACTATGTTCTGTAGCATCAGTGTAACAAAAGGGCTAATTCAGCTCCGCAAGTTGCAGTTCTGACATTGTCAGTATTGCTCGACCTCAGAGTTCAAGGGATATGATCAATGCTTTAAACCTCAGTGACTGAACAACATGTAACATATGTATATCTGAACGCTGAATTCAAATGATATGTTACAGTGCATTACATGCTAACAAAACCTAGGCTATAATACATTGCTCAAAAAATTTATGGAACAAATAATCGTCACAGTATAACACCAAGTCAAACATATCTAGTTAGGAAGCATAAGCGATTGTGAAGAAATGTCACCATTTTTTGTGCGACTGAAAGTGACAACAGGTGCGCTGGAGAGGTACAGGCATTCCAGCTCCTCCAGGGTGACACATCCATATGTGCTGTCGTGAGAAGGTTTGCTGTGTTTCCCAGTAGAGTTTCAAGAGCATGGAGGAGATACCAGGAGACAGGCCTTTGAACAAGGAGAGCTGGACAGGGCCATAGAAGGGCAGTAACTATCAGCAGGACAGGTATCTGCTCCTTTGTGCAAGGAGGAACAGGAAGAGCACAGCCAGAACCCTACAAAATTACCTCCAGTGGGCAACTGGTGTGCATGTTTCTAACCAAACTGTCAGAGACAGAATATGAGGGTGGCATGAGGGCCCAACGTCCTCTAGTGGGACCTGTGCTCACAGCCCAGAACCGTGTAGCTTTATTGGCATTTGCCAGAGAACACCAGAATTAGCAGGTCTGTTATTGGCACACCGTTCTCTTCACAGATGAGAGCAGGTTCACACTGAGCATATGTGACAGATGTGAGAGTCTGGAGATGACGTGGTGAACGTTATGTTGCCTGCAACATCATCCTGCATGACCGGTTTGGCGGTGGGTCAGTGATGGTCTGGGGAGGCACATCCTTGGTGGGTCATCTAGACTTCCGCGTACTAGCCAATGGTACCCTGACTGCTGTTAGGTACTGGGACAAAATCATCAGACCCATCATCAGACCATACGTTGGTGCAGTGGGCCCTGGGTTCCTTCTGGTGCAGGACAATGCCTAGCGTCATGTGGCCTGAGTGTGTAGGCAGTTCCTGGATGACGAAGTCACTGATGCCATTGATTAGCCCTCACGTTCCCCAGACCTGAATCCAACTGAGAACCTCTGGGACATTATGTATCGGTGCATCCGACGACACCAAGTAGCACCACAGACTGTCCAGGAGCTCACTGATGCCCTGATTCAGGTCTGGGTGGAGATCCCCCTGGACACCATCAGCCGTCTCATCAGGAGCATACCCAGATGTTGTTGGGAGGGCATACAGGCACATGAGGCCATGCACACTACTGAGTCACATTATGATTTGCCCTGATGAAATTGAACCAGCCTGTGATTTCAATGGTTTAAATTAGATTTTCAGTGTGAGTGTGAATCCAGCCCTCAATCGGTTGGTGATTTTGTTTACCATTGACCATTATGTCATTTTCTTCATCATTTGTACGTCATTTTGTGAAAATGTAGCTCTTTAATATATTTCCTTCACCACCATGTGTGATTTAAGTAAATTCCGTTTTTTGAGCAGTGTTTTGGTGAATGTTGAATCTTCAACATTCACCAAAACAACAATCCAATAGCACATAGCCAATAACATGCTGTACTTGCTGCAGGATAAGTCTGAATGTCCTTGAGTGGCACTTTCAAAACATGGATTTTAATCAATTTAAACTAAAAAATATGACTTGACAGAGCTAGAGCAGTTTTATAACAAAGAATGGACAAAAATGTTTTTATACACCTTGCAGGCACTTTTCCAAAATTGCTGTTAAAGGTCCTCAATCCAAAATCTTTGCAATAAATTATTTACTGTCTTGTATTTGTATTTATAATTTTCACTATGATATTATGGACTTTTTGTGTTGAACAGTTAAAAATAATCAAATCTATTTTGGAGAGCCACTTTGTGTTGCCAAGTTGGCTGGCTGTCACAGATTTACTTAGGTATTCTCCTGAGACTAGCCTGGTATATTTGCTCCAATATATAACACTACTTCCGTTCTTAAGAGGACGTGGCAAAGAGTGCCTGAACACTGGCCTTAGCACAGAGTGCACAGAGAGCCTTAAAACAGGCATTGTCAATGTACCACAAATCCTGACTTTTTTATTACTGATTTACAGTTCATCGGTTACCAATGGAATATAAACAGCTAAAATGTATGCTTTATTTTAATGTACCATTATACATTCTGATATACTATTGTTTATAATTCAAATGTTTTCTTTGTACAATGTTACTGTGTATCTGGGTGATGTGCCAATTAGAGGTTAAACATACATTATAGCTGTATGTGGATTTAGTATTGCTAACATGAGAGCTGTATGTTAGATTTAGTATTGCTAACATGAGAACTATATGTTAGATTTAATATTGCTAGTAGGAGTGCAAGCATCCCAGAGAGTTTATTTCAACTTAAGGAAATGTTTCCCAGCTGGAATCTATTTAACGTGATTTGTAACTTTGTGTCTGACTAGTATGGAGCAATTCTATGATATCTGTTTGCATTAATTAAATTAGATTTTAATATTTTAGGATTGTGTGATAATTGATTGTTATGAAGGTATATTTGTAATCCTTTATTAATATATTATGAATTTAATTTCTCCAGACCTAAATATGTAAAATGATTGCATTTTACAGGTTTGTGCATTTCCAAGAGTCTAATTAAGCTTTGTTAGTCATCTATCAAGATCAAGCTGTTCGTATTGACATTCATACAAACTTGTTGTACCGCTGATAACATGCCAATGCAGTTAATTGGAAAGAATGATTATTCAAAAATATCCTGCATTGGCAGTAAGAATGACATTTCTGTTTTTCTTGTAGGGTGTTGGCATGTTAACCAGAGGCAAGTGTATGATCCGTTCCCTGCCAGTAGATGACACTAGATGTGTAGACAACCCAACCACTTCTGTGAATATGCCTATTCTTACTTAAAGACAATGGGTATACTTTGAATACTACGTCCATGCAAATATTGTACAGCCTTTTTTAATGTCTTATAATTTTGTAGGAGTGTTGCAGCTTTTAATGTGGCAGTAAAACAAAGAAACAGTCTTCCTTAGTGAGTATTTATTCTGTAAAGTGTAGAAAGGATGAAACAACAGTGCTTGATGATCCAACAATTTCAGAAAAATCTGTGATCATATAACACCGTAAGTCCAGATTTCTTTTCATCTTTATTTTTCAAACCAAAATAAATTGGTAACATTCAACACAAGTGCATACACTGCTGGTAGGAGATTGCCTCCAATTTCACTTTGGATGATATAGCACCGTTCTTAGCTATTTAGCAGCTTGTCAGCTTTGTAGCATTCATGTAGTGACTGTTTGTACGTTTATATGAACACTTTTTATATGAAAATTCAGATGACTGAAAAGATCTCATTTGGCTCTCTAGCTAGCACAAGATCTCCCTCAGTGCCCTCCAGGGAATTTGATCAAATTGACATTTATTTTATAACATTTGCCAGTAATTATATTTCATATTATTACAGCTGAATGTTAAGCTTTTCCAAAAATACAGAAGCAGCATATTTTAATTCACAGATATACCAACACAGCAGTAACTTCGATGCACTGGCACCTTCTTTTGATCTCAACATCCACGTTGCTGTAAAGCTACAGGTGACGGGCAGATGGATCGTATCAAAGCATGGACAGACTGAATAAGGCAACGTTAGCGTGACAGGCTTCCTTTATGTTTGAGATTGCAGATTCAGCCAGGGCAGTGTAGTGTATTGATTTTGACAAATCACAGTCAAATATCATTACTCTGGGGCAGTGTGGTTTTAGCATTTCTGTCTGCTAGTGCATCATATTGTCTTCTGTGTATGTGTATATAGCTGAACTGTTGAGTGATCATCAACATTTATACAAAGCTAAAGAAAACTAGAGGCTCAATTGCTTCTGGACTTACAGTGACTATAGAAAAAGAGTAAGTCAAATTGAAAAACCGAATAACAGAGAAAAGTTAAATTCAAGGCAGTGCTGAAGAACTGGCTGCTAAAAAAGAAAATATCACAAAGCCAACAATAACTCCTAGACACTTGTCATTTTGTCCGGTCAACAAAAACCCTTCTATAGTGCAGTTTCTTTCATAAACATCTCCCTCATCCTAATGAGTCTGTGTATTCCTCTCCCAGC
This sequence comes from Esox niger, assembly GCA_016801105.1. NCBI lineage: Eukaryota > Metazoa > Chordata > Actinopteri > Esociformes > Esocidae > Esox > Esox niger. Next base: position 112,907 of record JACXGJ010000198.1, read on the forward strand.
TTCCTTTATTCAAGTCAGTTGTCCCGTCAGTGCACGTCTTCTTTAGCCCCGTTTACACCTCACTGTAACATGCGGCCCACGTCCTGATCTTTGCACACTCTGATTGTCTACACCTATCCCAGTAAATGTGAGCACAATGAAAAAAAAACATGTGGTCAGATCTTCCATTCTGCTCCTGGACATAGCCAGTTGGGCACACAGAAGTAAACCAACATTCCTTGTTACAGTTCTGCCCTAGCCTTTAACCCAAACAACTAGTTCTGTGGAATACTCACATGGCAACATAGTCGGAGAGGTGTGGTATAGGTTAACGTCAAGGTAACCATTGTTTTTTTGGGTGACATTTTTTGTTGTTGAAGGAGTTCTCTCACAAATAAAATGTTGGCATCTGTTATGTAAATTGTATGAACACTCCAGACGGTTGCAAGTGTATTAACAGAAAACTCTCTGTCCTTCTCCCTCACCCTGCTCACTTATGGCGTCAATTTCAGAATCAATTTGGTTTGAAAAAATTAAATAAAATGTAATTCAGGCAAAACAACTTGCATACAGGACATCTGGTCACAATGCAGACACAGCGGACGGATACAGGACATGTTCACACCATGTGCAGGCACAATCTGAATGTGGACAAGATCAGGACACCTGTTAGCGCCAGGCATAAACAGGGCTTCCATCGAATCCAGCATACCGTCCATTTCCCATACGACCACAAAGAAGCATGATGAAAGGCTTGAACATCACATGACTCAAAGGTGACAAGTTCCTTCTTCAGAGGATGGCAGGAAGTGATGGTGTAAGAGGAGGCGGGAAGAGGGGGGTTATTCACAGTTACAGTCCAACGGTCCAGCTACAATCACTTCGGCTGTCATAATGAACACACCAGACCATGGCCATCTGTAAAGCTGGCCAGACAACCAGTCCTTTCCCCCGTAGGTTTGGGCCACTGTCACACTTCAAGAAGCTCTATCCTCACATGATCCCTGAAAACATACGACCCATTAGTAAAAAAAAGATTCTGATTAAATTACATTTTCCGTGGATGAATAATAGATGTCATGTATTTTTAGAATGAGCACCGTTAACAGATACATGAAATCAGATACTAACCTCTAACAGCCAACTCACAGAAGACAATTGTCATGATTTATTCACATATATTAGCATGCTCTCTTAATCTATAATTCAATGGCCTAGACTTCAACTCTTCTAAAAATAGCTTCTTAAAACACAGACCTTTGATTGTCTGAGTAAGAGACTACCCACATTCCCTCCATGGTTAGATCGGTTTCTTCTTCAGACATCACACAGTAACAATTACAAGCACAGAACCGAAAGGTACTTTAACCTCATTTTCACAGTTTATAAAGCAATAAATCAAGCATATAAAATATCAAAGCAATATATAGCTCCTGTAAATATCAACTGAATTTGATGATATTTTGAGCCAAGATAAGGTTGGTTTGACACTTCAGTTGCATGCTAAGTACAAAGCTTCTGTAAAATTGTACATCTTTCGTTATTTTTAATGACAGGTTAACACGTTTTGGCTTAGCTAGCTATTGTGTTGTTGAAAATGCACCTGGAAACAGTACCAGCTTTCACTGCTTCCTCATGATCTTTGGAGAACATTGTTTGAGAAGATGCTGGAAGCGTGAGAGGAACAGGAGACAGAGAAATAAGGCAGTGCTGAGGAAGAGAGCTTATTGTGACTGCAACTGGCTGTTATTCTGAACTTGACATGGTGAACTTTCTGGCACACCAAGTTAATAAGGCATCATCCGATATGGAGCCATACTGAATGGAAGCGAAATTCAGACCTTCCTAAAAGATATACAGCCTCCCTCACCATCATCTACTGGCCTCTAATCACCTCTCTCCACTCAACCCAAGCCCTCTTCAGGTTCAGAGGAAGCCTCAATTGGTTGACCTGTTATTATATACTGCTTATTTTTTGCTTTTGAAGCGCTTTGAGGTTCTATCAAACGTGCTTTAGAAATACAATTCATTATTATTAAGTGGCAAAAATTATCTTCTAGATCATTGGATCTCAGTCTTAGTGGATCCGGTAGATAAATAATTCAGAGAACATGAATTACATGAAACTATGAGGTAATCACGGAAATCGTTACTAGAGAACCATAACTGATAGAACTCACCGGACCTCTGCCTGCTTCTCCCCAAAGGCCTGGCTGCTGACTGGCTGCTGGTCCTTCTCCCTGTCAGCCCCGGGACCCCGTAGTCCATCAGTGTTCTCTGTCCCCAAAGCTTCCTGTGTCTCTCGAGCCTCTTCTGGTCCTTTTGCACTCACCAACATTCCCTGTGTGTCTGAGGCCCACCAGAATCCCTGCTGTCCTAAAGTCAGCCTGTCAGGTCCATTTTTAAGCTCTCTGTTTATTTTCTGCTCCACCAGTTTCCTGTGAATCTCTTGGGGGTTGATCAGCATGTCTATGTCAGGGTCTCTGTGAATCTCTTGGGGGTGGATCAGCGTATCTCTGTCAGGGTCTCTGTGAATGTCTTGGGGGTGGATCAGTATGTTTATGTCAGGGTCTCTGTGAATCTCTTGGGGGTTGATCAGCATGTCGGTGTCAGGGTCTCTGTGAATCTCTTGGGGGTGGATCAGCGTGTCTCTGTCAGGGTCTCTGTGAATGTCTTGGGGGTGGATAAGCACGTTTGTGTCAGGGTCTCTGTGAATCTCTTGGGGGTGGATCAGCACGTCTGTGTCAGGGTCTCTGTGAATCTCTTGGGGGTGGATCAGCGTGTCTCTGTGAATGTCTTGGGGGTGGATAAGCACGTTTGTGTCAGGGTCTCTGTGAATCTCTTGGGGGTGGATCAGCACGTCTGTGTCAGGGTCTCTGTGAATGTCTTTGGGGAGGATATGTGTAGCCGTGTGAAGGTCTTTTCCTTCCTCTCCCTCTGGTGGTAGGCATTTGTAACCCTCCAGCCATTTCAGCTGGCCGTTCTTGTGAAAGTAGTGACTGTCGCTGAACCAGCGGACCACCTCTGGCTTGGGCAGGCCAGTTATGACACTTAACTCCTCATACTGCTGACTGCTGGGCCACCGTGTGCTGGTGAAGGCCTGCCTCAGAAGGTACACCTGTTGGGAGCTTTTCTTTCCCCAGGAGGCTGAGAAGGATGGGTGGGATGGGTCTGAGGTGTGTATATCAGAGGGGAGCTCTGGATTGAAGGCATCCGAACCAGACTTAGCTGCTGGATCACTCACCATGAGCCTCCGCAGGTTAATCTTGATGGGGTCCACTTTTAGTTCAGGGCAGGTCCGGTCGTCCCCAAAATGGTCTCCTTCCTTGATAAGCTGCCGTAGGACTGACATCGATTTCACAGGATCCTCCTTAGTGCATTTGCCGTCCTCTTTGATGGCGATGCTGCTACTGCTGCTTTTGGTAATGACACTGGTGCTTGTGTTCTCCTTTTGGGATTTGCTGGCCTGAATCAGGTTGTTGTTGTCGCTATGGTTATTGCTAGCGCTCGAGTAGCCGCTGCTAATACTGCCATTGTTGGACTTGTGGATATTGTTGTTGTTACTGTCATTACCGCTTTTTGTACAAGGGTACTCATCCTGGTTATCCGTCTTGCCGTTGCTCCAACTGTTACGGGCAGTAACGTTCGATGTGCTGGTGTTACTCATGATTACTTTCCTTTTGTTGCTGCCGACGCTGCTGAAGCCTTCCGAGAGAGACGCCATGGTCGTATTTAGGCTGCTTTGACTGTTCGGTTTGTCATGGCTGTCAGTGCTACAATCGTCATTATTGCCACTGTTGGAGGGGCAACAGACCATGTTGTCGCCAGAACTGATGTTGCTGATGGGTTTGCCAGAGCCGCTATCCCTGCCGTTACTACTAATGGAGGAGTAACTGCTAATGCTGCTGCTACTGCAACTACTACTGCTACTGCTGCTTCTGCTGCTAGTGCTAACGACGCAACTGTTGTTTCCCGCCAAGCCCAATCTCAGAGTGGTGCCCTTGTCAGACTCCACGCCAGGTGCCATAGTGGGGATAGCGTTCCTGGCCACTACCTGGGATGTTCTACTGACTATCGTCTGATATTTTGGAGGGGTCATGGCCGTGGCAGCATAAGAGACCCTAGTGGTGACCGGGTGACCGGCGGTCGACATGCTGGTTGAAGTGGCTATGACTCCAGTGTGTCTACTCACCACAGTGCCATGGGGCAGTCTGGCCATCTGGCTGCTGGCACCAGCTGGAACAGGCTGGCCGTGGACAGTGCGGTGGGTCACAACGTGGTTGGCGTGCCGTTGTTTTGGCGGTTGTTTTGGGGGGACTGCTCCCTGAAAGACTGTGTTGAACATCTTCCTTCTGGCCTCCTCTATCTCCTCAGGGGACCAGCTAATCCCCTGTTTCAGTCTCTGTGCAGTGAACCACAGTTTGATCTGCTCCTCTGGCCAATCAGAGACCACGGTCAGGTAGCAGAGCTCAGCTTTGGTCGGGTACGGGAACTTGCCAAAGGAGGTTTTGAGGAAGCTGCTGGTGTCCATGGCAGCATCATAGGTGGGGATGCTGCTCAGGGGAATCATCACCTTTGGCAGGTTTTTGCTGGAACTGGTGGGTGAGGAGAAGATGGGAGGGCTGTGCTGGTGAATGGCATGGCTGGGCATTGTCGATGTCATCATCACATGAGTGACAGGGTTTCTCAATGTAGCTGGGCCACCATTCCCACTGAGAGACCCATTGTGTATTTCAGGCACATTCGTAGATGCAGCAGTGTCGGCCCGCTCCGCACCCTTCCCCGGGGCAATCTTCCGCACCTCAACCGTGTGGGAGACCACAATCTTCTTGTGCTCCCCCTTGGCCTTCATCATCCTCACTATGGGTGTTTTAGTGAGGGATATTGCCGGATCGCTCAAGTCCTCCCCATTTGTGGTGAACAGGCTCTGCTCCACAGTGGTCATTCCATCTCTCTTCCTGACGTGCAGGGACGCAGTGACAGTGCCCCCTGACACTCCGGGGTGGGCTTTAGCATTGTGCAGGGCAAGGGCCTCAAACCGGACCACTGACACACCACAGTTCAGGCAGTAGAAGCTCGGCTGGACCCTAAAGTCTATGTGGCAGTTGTGCAGGTGGTCCAAAAAGTAGTTCAGATCCTTGGACTCAAAGCGACAAGGTGGACAGCTGTATACGTCGGCTTTCTGCCATCGGTCGCCCTCTTCAGATCTGGTAAAATCGTGGGAGAAATGGCATCCATCTTCTCCAGATATGCTAAGGATGCTGTCCTCTGGAATTGTGGGTAAGAGCTCAGGGAGGCAGCCAAGTATGATCTCCTCTCGCATGTGTTTGCTTTTGGATGGGATCATGCAGGGCACTGTTGACTTCCTCTTGCTGGCCATTGTACTGTAGCTGAGAGAAGATGATGGTTGAATGACTGGTTGTCCGGTATGGTAACAGAGGGTGGGTGGTTTGTGGAGAGGGCAGATAGAGTTTAAGTGTCATGGGCCAGCCGCAATGACATCACAGTGCTGCTTGGTGTTTGGTCAAAGCTTTTGGAACTCCACCCACAGAATGGGGTGTTTTTAGCAGCTCACTGGAAACCTATGGAATAGAAAATAAGGTAAGCATAAGAATACAAACAGACAATTGGTGTCATCTAGTTCCTTACACATACAAATATGTTTTGGCCTATTCTTACACGTGGGTCCTTTTTCCATACCATTAGCAAATGTCTAACAAACATAGGGATCAGCCTGATTCTTTTAATTAGCTCACTTTACTTCTGTCTAGTTCTTAAACTGCAAACTGTTTCCATTGCAAGACATAATGAATACACACCAGCGCAACGATGCTAATGATTTAATATAACTCAAAGGCATCTGTTATGAAATCAATTAACAGTGTCTATATCAAATATTTGTCACCTAACATTTACAATGACCTATGGTGGGTATGCCATTCTGGGACAAACACACTCATCCATAAATACAATGTAATAAAAGAAACCTTAATTGTAACTAGTGTTTCGCCTATCTGGGAACTTTGAAAAAATTTGCAGGTTTAACAAAATCATAGTTAAAGGACCTCCGGAATCAAGAGGGAATAAGAAGGAAATCTGGAATCCCACAATGAGGATTTCTGATAAATCTGTTACTTTTCATTAAAACTTTCCATTAAGTGTTTCATAATTGCTTCAAATGTAATATTTGCACTCAGAAACAAAATGTACACACATGTCCTAGACTACATCAAAGCCTTTTCAGGCGGAGTTCAATGTTTCATCTTATTGTGTTTTTACAGTCCTGTAGCTAACGCTCCTGTAATGAATGTTACTGTGGGCAGTCTGCCATCTATAACATCCTTCTGAGAGCGACAATATAGAATTTGAAAGTGAGGACAACTCTGCCCTCTCAGTGAACCCACCCAGCCTCCCTCCCCACACATACTCTCTCTTTCTGTGAATGTGTTGATGTGTGACATGGTATTGCTCTGTCTAGTTCTCACAGAGATGTCATGGTGCTTTAGCAGATAGCTGGGACATCATCATCGTCAGTCGATCTTTCAGTGCCCCTCACTGTTACAAAAAGTTTCATTATAGCCCACTGCTCAGAATACAGAATGAGCAGACTATCACATTCTTAACTAAACTCTTAACTAGCTGGTCCTCAATCTCTTTAATATTGCCATACCCCAGAAAACCTTTATGTCCTCAGCCAAAGAAACTGAATGGAGCCACGTGTATGAATGCACCATAGCCTTCTGGTTGGTAAATAAAAGATGAACCTGTTCCAGAATTAAATATCCCAAATGACTGCCCACAGTACATGCTGATCCCAGGCGGGCTGTGACGTCCTTTTTGTAACTGCCTCTTTTTATTTCTAATGACGGCTCCCTTCTGACTAAAAACAAAACACCCAAAAAACTAGGTCAGCAGCATCTTATGCAGTAATCCCGGTTCGCTGCATCCAGACATGGGCATTTGCTGTATGTTTAGCCGGAGGAGAGGTCATGATACTTTCTGACGGTACATAGTTAACCCCTGATGTACACAGCAGGTTTAGTGAGAGCATTCCAACTGCGATGCAGACTACAGCTCTGATGCAAGAGTCTGATCTGCTCATTTTCATCTATGAAATGTGATGCTATGGTTTTAGTATAGTTCACACAGAGGACAGGCTGCTGATTTACTAGTTAGTTACCAGTTACACAGTAAGTAATGTACAACTATCAACCATTACTGCCTCATCTTACTCTGTGATCTTTTTCTAAATGTCTTAAGCTTTGTCTCCTGGCTTTTCAGAAGTTCACAGTCTCACTGTTCATGTTAAAACACCAATGCATCAATGAGGCGATATATGCATAATATATGCATAAAGTTCATCCCACAAAACAAAATCCCATTTTACTTTCCAGACTTCGACACATAACCACATACATTTTAGGTACTAAATGAAGTGAAAATACAAATGTTCCCATTATTGAAAATATATACTCTCCGGATATGTTTAAGTAACATAATTTTCAGACCCGGTGATAAAATAATATTTTTTAAATGTTGCTGTACATTCTCAATAGTGTGAATGTTATATTACAGTAATATTTGTCCAAGCCTCTCAATAGGAAAGAGGAGAAAACTGAAGTTTAAAATATGGTTTCCAGCTGTCATATTAAATATTTCAAAAGCATTGAAGCTGACAGCAATGTTGTTAAAGATAAATCAACCTACAGGATAAGCCAACTGCCCACTTCCACTACAATAAACATTCTTAGTAACGGTTTCTGATTCTTGCTATGACTGTGATATGTTGTTTATCTGCCTTACTTGAATGCACTAAGGACGAAATCATCTGCTATATGACCAAAATGTAAACACTGGCAACGCATGCAGGGCATTATTCTATTGAGCACAGCCCCCAAACAATGTTTGGTTGGTGCAGACCAGATCCACAAATGATCACAGACACCTTCTGTAGGTTGTTTCACAAGTTTAGTAACACATGCTACCGTACAGGACAATACCGGTTTTATTCAGCACAGCACAGTACAGGAGTGAGCAGTACATTAAGGTATAATATCAGACCTTCCCAGGTATGACACTTATGCCAGAGACCTACCAGTGCCCATAACCATTTAGATCCTACCCAGGCCTGATTTCATTTACAAATTTAGCCTGGCCCTGCCCAAACCCATGCACTGCATGTGGCTGAGAGTATCCATAGCAACCCCTATGTTGGCTGTTCTGCTCTGGCTAGACACAGTGCAGTTAGCTGTAAACTAGCTTTGCTGATAACTAGGATTCCTTAAGAATCTAACCCAGGAAAATCTGATTTGCTAATAGAAAATTGTCAAGACCACCAAGTGAGGCCTGACAATGACAAGAGCCAGACTAGCTGTGAACTGGATACTTTTCATCACTAAAGTCTGACAAAACTCAAGGGACAATTATTATTGGTGACCGACAACGTTCTCAGTTGAAGCACTTCTGACTGTGGGCCTGCTGTACTCGGTGTGTGGCACAGCACCAGAAAATGGCTTCAAAATGTTAGCGACCAATTTTGGGATCTCCAAGCACTACCTGTACGCTAGCTATTTATAAAAAATGGCCCTACCCAGCCCTAACCCATATTAATATGGACATGGGTTGGGTGGCAGAGGACAGTACAGAAACTCTACTGTATAGTAATACACAAGACATGGTTAGAATGCACAATTCAGAAGACCAGTTACACAAACTAGACTAAGTTTGGGCCCAAAAAAAGCCAGCCAGTAAACACAGAAGCAAATAAGATGTCCAAAACATACTCAGAGAACACTTTTAAATCAGAATCAAAATAATACAAATGCAATGCTATTTAGAAGAAATGAACTAATGGAAAATGAATAATTTAATGCATTCTGAACACTAACAGGTCAAGGTTATTTGATGTAACCTTTTTGGATGTGATCCAGTCCACTCTGCTGGGAAATAGCACAGTGACAGACAGCCGTTGCCCTAGTATCTTTCCTCCACATCCCTCATGACAACAGGCCCAAAGTTTAGCAAAGGTACTGTACATAAAGAAGCAGGTTGGATATCAAAAGAATTGGGTGCATTATCTAGCATTATCATTATCTAGCATTATCATTATCTAGCGAGAGAGAGACATGCAGTCAGACACAAGACAAGGGACAAGCAGAAAGGGAGCCAGTTGAATGGCGTCCTCTGAAAAGAGAGGCCTCGTGTTTCAGCGTTAAAGTAGACGCCTCAGACGAGTACTGTCTCCCAGCGTGTCGTAGGGCCCACCACTGGCACTGGATCTATGGCTGAGATGAAAAGACTTTCATTTCCGTTGACTTGGGAATTACTGATCTGGACTGAGGCAAAGTGACAGAGCTCTCAGAACACCCCCGCTCACTCGTTATGAGCAAAGTCCTTGTGTTACCTTGTGTCCTCAACTCAGCCAGCATGATTTCATTTCAAGAAACAACTATTTCATGTTTGATTTTTCACAATATAATGCGAAGAAGAAAAGAGTCATACATGAAGGAACTTGTGCATACTGCAAAATGACATACATTCAATAAAAAAATCGCCCACAGGCACTCGTTGATTGTGGGGTCACCTACAGTTGACATTTACAGAGATTGGTATTTGTAATGCCATGTTGCTGGTCACATGACTAGAGTGAGAGGACAGAGAAGAAGGAAAGGCATAGGGAGAGCAGACACAGACAGACAGCTGGGGTGAAAGGAGGTCATGAGTGGCGATGACGACAGAGAAAGCAATAAAGTGATTTAATATTCCACCACACGTACACATCATAAACACATCCATGGCCCCTTCTTCCCTGTTCTCTTCTACACCGTTCTACACCAAAGCATTCTTTCTCTTTGAACTCAACTACCAGTAAACAGCCTGTGATGCTGTAGTCACAAAGGGGCTGAGGAGAAATCTTGGCTCTTTTAGGACAACATTTGTTTTTTATATATTAACATGTCAGTGATCTACAGCTGTCTTCAAAGACTAACAGCGTCTGCCTGCTTCCCTGGTTTGAAAATGAACTGAAACAATGTCTGGCATAAGTGGGTGTGGGACAGAGGGAAGAACTCCTGACAGAGACATCTAAACGATAGGAAAAACCTGTTCCAAGGGGTAATCTTCTGCCAAATGTCCATTAAATAGATTCAAGTCATGTGAGTGGATCAGCTGAACACCCAAATAGAAGTAAGAAACAGATAGCGAATTCTCCCTTGAACAGGGACGAGGTTAGGAACAATGGTGCCTCATTTATAAGAGAAACGTGATCCAGTGCTCATTCAGAAGACTGACCGTCGACTTGCCATTGTTCCATTTCCTGCATGTCTGGATGTCTTCTGTGTCTAGTATGCTCTCTGCATTCAGTAATGTCTGATTGACTGAATGGCTTGAACTGAGTGGGCACAAAATAATTACGTTCATATGCATTTTCTGGTTGTATCCATAATATACAAATCTTAATTACAGAGTTGTAAGCTCTACTGACATGTTTTGTAATAACATGCCTTTCTCCAAAGATGTGACTGATGACCTTATGTTAATACCGGGAATCTGTCTTCAATATGTGCCTGTTTGCATGCGTTCCGTCTGTGTTTTCAGGGTGTTTGTGTCTGTGTACTGGCATATGTGAAAGTGTGTGTGAACGTGTGAATGTCGGTTGAGACGCAGGTGTTGTCATCTGTCAAGTCATCGCCCACCTTACCTCCATGGCTGCAGTCCGGTCCACTGGGAGACCAGTTGGCGATCCCACTCATGTGTTAACATTGCCATGGCAACCCCTCTCTTGTCCTTGCCCACCACACCACACACAGAGGAGTCACTCGTCTACACCCATCACGCATCCATACAGACACGTAAGTGGGCGCGCGCACACACACGCACACGCACAACCACACACGCGCGCGCACACACACACACACACGCGCGCGCGCACACACACACACACACACACGCGCGCGCACACACACACACGCGCACACACACACGCGCACACGCGCACACGCACACACGCGCACACGCACACACGCGCACACACACACACGCGCACACACACACGCGCACACACACGCGCACACACACACGCGCACACACACACACACACACACACACACCTTATATGCCAGGCGAACAAAACATTTTATTATTTGAAAAAGGCCAGTCTTGGCATAGCTGTTGCAAGTCACTGGTGTGGGGTCAGTGCTTAAGCCTACCGTACATATATACCTGCTCCACTGCACAGTCCAGACCACTGACTAAATGTTTGTGACAGTCATCAGATAAGAGATATGAAGACTGGATAAATTGCAATGGACATCCTGTCAGCGTTGTCTAGTAAAAATGTCAGAAGTGTCTCAGTTGTAGCATAGTTTAATGTTTAGAGTAAATTGCCAAAGGACCTCTTGTTCAAAAGCAGTTTTGTGTCACCCGTCACAATCTTATATTCTTCATCAATGCCTTCCTTTATGGCCTGGCTGAATAATAAGAGAGAAAAAACCTTAGTCATGGGAGCATATTTCTGTTTATTTTTATTAAAATCTCTCATTCAATTCTGTATCTGGGACTCCAGGCAATTGAGTAGGCAAATTGAATTAAAAGAATGGATGAAAGATGGCAGTGTATGGCGAACTGTACTGTCCAACCTAAAATGGCTGACATCACAGCCTCTTGTAACTGCCAGGGTTTGGTAAATGCCAGCTCCTGCTGACCAAACCTTTCTTGCATGAGGCAGAGAGAATGGCAGGGGCTTTCTCTCTCCTCTCCAGCCACCAGTTATTTTTCTTCCACAAGTGCAGAGAAGTTTCTTTTGGTTGGACCTGAGCAAACATGCTGTCTCAGGAAGGTTTTGACTGCTTTGTGCCTTGATACTTCTGAGACAAAAGTAATCCCATACAATGAAATGGAGAGAAAAAGTAACCCACACAGAGTTGTATAGACTTCCAGACTAACAGAACAGAGCTCTCTAAATATATGCTTATGGGACAGTGTGTGTGTGTGTGTGAGGTAAGGAAAGCACACTGTTATCATGAATATGGTTGTTTGTACAGAACTGCTGGGAAATAGATCTGGTTGGCATTAGATAGCTGATTTTCCTCTGAACTTGAGGAATGTTATACACTTGATGTCAGCTAAAACTGCAAATCATGACCATATGACCTCCTTGAGTGCTCTGGCAGTGGCCACGCAGTACAGTTAAACCTATGCCGCAGACATGAAAATATTATTGGACCAGTGTCGATAGACATCAGAACATCCATTCCTCAAAGCAGTATGTTCATACAGCAAGTAAGGAGTGGCATTGAAAGATGTTTTTTGTGGAGCGGGTTGGGCACTCTCGGCCCATTACGCTGCATCTGTGTATACAACCATTCTTTGTTATGGCCATAACCAAAACTGTGAGCCGTCCCTAATTGCAGGGAGTCAGGATAAAAGGCAATAATATGCCCAGCCTCATTAGAACAGTTCAGAGAAGGGAGATGGAAGAAGGTTCCCAGGGACCCACAAAGGGAATTGACATCCCCCAATGCAACCCTTTTCACACACACACTCTCTTGACTAGGATGAACCTAGCTGGGCTGTTGAAGCTAGCTTGTTTGTATTAGTCATTAATTAAATATGTCTGCCAAGCATAGGAGCACGAGAATAAGGTTCTGAGTGCGCTATTGTCCAACACGATGCACCAATACATTTCAGAGGGCACTTATAATGAAATTAGTTGTCTTCTAATTCTAGTTTAATAAGTTTGCGTTATAACTCATATAGCCCTAGTGTTATGACATGCTCTTTTCATTCAAATGGGCCTCTGGCTCATTGAACGTGCATGAATCACTGACACATTTAAACCTAATTAAAGGGTTGAATATTTAAAGTTTCCAAATGAATATTTTGTGCTCCTCACTTAAGAGTTAGGATACGTTACTATATAAAAGTGTATGGTCAGACAAGCATATATAGCAGTGAATTAGGTAACACATTGGTCATCAGCACTGGGCTTCCTCCTGATTGCCTGCTATGTCACTGACCTAATGGACAGCTAACGAACAAAACAAAACCTATTGATTATAGGGTCACTCGAATCACTTAAAACATTTAGCGATTTTTGTCTGAGAATGGCCATATATTCTGACAGCTTGACACACACACAAAATATATGACAGCTCCTAAACGGTTGCGGATTGTTGAGCTCTAACCATCAATGCATGTCGGTAACAGAAGAAGACAATGCAATCAATGGTGCAATGAATAACCAATAATGTGTTCAATGAAACGTTACCGAAGAATTAAAACGACGGCTTTATGTCGCCATGAAATTAATAGATAAAAAGGAAGACATTTTGCGAAAAAAAAACAGTTGGACGTCTTGGTTCGTCCAAATAAGGCTACCAGGCAGTTTTCTAATAAGATTGTGGAGCCTATTTCTTACATGAAAAGTAAGTAGAACTTACAGTAATTTTCCGACGCACTCAAAAAGCAGGGGGAAATATTCAACGTTGTGCAATAAATTAATCAGAAACGTCACATTGTAGCGTGCGAGAGGGAAAGTGGAACGTTGAGTAGGCTACATTCTTGAAACTGTAACAAACTGGCAAGTTAACCCGTTCACTCCAGTAGCCAAACATTGACATGGTGCTTAGGCTACTTGCAACTATCTTGAGCTCATTCTGTAGAATGAAAACATATTCTTAAAAATCCTAACTCGTCACCCCCCACCTACTGTCGCCATTTTATATATTGGCGACTTCATAAACTGCCTAGACTAGGCTACACCAGATAAAATTAAATAGCCAGAATTGGAGTAAACAATCTGAGATTAGATTATACCTGAAATCTTACGAGCTATTTCACAGTATCCTAAAAGGAAAAGTGGCTTTACCTTGATAGTTGGTCCGGGGTAAATTGAATCCGACATTAATATAGAAATTAATAAAGATTAGCTCCGTTCGTTGCGCTTTGAGTGGAGGAGGTGGGTTCTCTCCTCAGCTGAACCCGGTGAACTGGCGTGAACCCGTCCGTCAGTGACCACAGCAAGGTAAGCTACATCACCTCTCGCACACAGTATGGACAGAAAACAACTATGGTCGGCAGCAGGACGAGACAGCTAAAAATTACACGGAGTGTATTTCCTATGAACACGTGATTCAAAGCGTCACCCAAAATCCTAAACCCTTTCATCTACATTTTGGAGAGGGGCGGGGGTCGGACGGTGAATGTATACGAGAGATGCGCTCTCTACGAAGCGAAAGTGTTGGACACTAACCACGGTTGGTCATACTTTTGAACAGTAATAATCTATTAAAGATTTATTTTAGATTTTGCCAAATATTTGCCTATGTCTTCCTGTCATATGGGAATGGGTATCTGGCCAAACGAAAACACATGTAGCCTAAAATTAGGTTTGTCCTTTTACAAATGTAACCTATGGAATTGTTGCTTTCCAACTATATAGGCATTTTGGAGTAACGCGTAATACCAAGCGGGTCAATTCAGCCTAAATCGAGTATCGCGCGTATAACTGGATTATAGGCTACAGAACTTCCTTCGTCTTTTAAAATGTAGCCTACAGGGCTACTCTTAGGCTTTCTGGTATAAACTGCAAATCCTGACCATATGACCTAGTTGAGTGCTATTGGGACAAATTATGGTGACTTTTAATCCATCGTTTGAACTGTCAAGTGGATTATTATTTTTAATGCCAACCACGAAACTGTATAATCTAATAAATGTTCAGCCATAGTACACATGGACAATTTGATAACGGGTTGAATTATTAACTAGACTCCAATATAAATTAGTAAGGCTAATTAGTAAGGTTAATTTCCTGATATGTCAGACAGACTCAGATTGTGTTTAGTTTTATCTTGACGTTATTTAGGCGGGCCTATTGGTCTTCGTTGTGTGAGAATGTACAGGAGCCTACAGTAGGCCCAGTCCTGGCATTTAGGGTTGTGTTTTCAGAGTTGATACCGATAGGGTTTGTTTGCTTCCAAATTCAAACTGCTGGCCAATGAGCGAGCGATTTGAATAGAGTGACAGCTCTAATACACATGCTTGTGTACACGAATCTGGTTCCACAACGTTGGAGTAGCCAATGCGGATTACGGATGGGCCGGAACTGAGTCAAACGCAAAATACAAATGTTTATCATTCGTACCCCAGGAACGTACTGAATTGAGTGGTTATGCTTTTTGTAGTTTTTATATACTAACATTATGGCTCTATCGCAATGTTTAGAAGATTCACCTGTCAGATGGCCGTCAACAAGACAGGGAAATAATTTGAATGTGCAGGAGTTGTATAACGAAAGGCATAGACTAGCGTTGGAGGAACTTATTTCAGGTGGAGTTGATTCCTTTGTGGAATTTCTTAGAAAAGAGAGAATTCCGAACTTTCTCTCGGATGACGAGATCAGACGCATTCGCGGAGCTGCGGTTGTCCCACGCTGTGTATCCTTTCACGGGGAGGACTTGCTTTTTGAGCAGTCGGTAAGCAACTCCATGGACTGCTCCTCTGTTACTTATTTCCCAGAGATCTCGGACGTGGAACCACCGCTGCTGGAAATCGGTTGGCCCGCCTTTACCTCGAGCTCATACAGAGGAGTCACTCGTGCGGTCGCTCACTTCCAACCCAGCTATGGGGAATGCATTTATAGTTGCAAGGAAGCTGCGAGACGAATGATAAAAAGTGCCAAGGAGGTAGGCTAATCCATGAATCTAACACCATTGTCACTATAAGGCTACACTGTTTAATACCTAGTTTTGTGTGTAATTGTAGATGTTACAAAATTAATGTAGTGTTTTCGGTCTACCCGGTCTTTTCCTTTAGAATTCACAAATTAGTTATTGAAAACTATACCAAGAGCAGATCGCTACTTGTTAATAGAGGTTAGACAAGAGTTAGTCACATGTTCATCACATTTCTGGGCATGTTGGGAGCTGTCAGTGTACGCTGTTCCTTTTTCATGCTTCCTTTATACCGTATGTCTTTTTGAGAAGCACATGAAAGCCATAGCCCATTTTCTGCGTGGCGATTGTATAGTATATTTCCTGTATATCAATGTAGTTGTATTTAGACCCCTTTCTATTTAGTTCCCGAGTTTGACTGTTCAATCATGTCTTGTGGCAGAGCTGAACTGAAGTCCAAAATTAATGATAGGTTTACTTTTTGGAGAGGGTGGTGCTTGAGGTTAAGCCTATGCCCCAACTCTGAAGTCACTTAAAATGTTTCAGGATTAAAGGTTAGGGTAAGAGTTTAGTATTCAGGGTATTAGGGACATACAGTAAATCTGGTTAAATATCCTGTCAGATCATTCAGCCTGTTTGAAATGTAAGATGTGCCATTTCCATGGAATCACATAAATTCCTCCCTTCAAGGCAGATCTGTCATTTCTGACCCCCCCCACCCAGCCATCCATTCTGACAGAAATTGTCCCATGGCTGAATGTCGTGGTCAACCCCTGCTATACAGTCGCCTTCTAAAATGGTGGTAGAAAACTTTGGTACAGGAGGGCCAAAACAATTCTGTTTATTGCTTTTACCTGCCGTCCCAATCCTGTATTTGTCCCTGATTAGAAGGTAAGGTTGAAACCTGAAGTATTTTTGCCCTACCTCTGGTCTAGGAGCTAGGGTACTACTTCAATGAATGTGTCTTAACATGCTGTAGACATTTAGTGATGTTGGTTTGATCTTTTATTAATGCTTAGCCTTGGGGTGTCATCTGCTTCAGTCTGCAGGTGCACTGTTGGTAGGTTTAAAACTCAAGGCTGGAAGTCTGGATAAGTTCCAGTTTTGTATTTGAGGTGAATATTAATTATCTCTGCTTCAGGCATTACACAGATGTCAGTATGAGAATAACAATTTAGAAAGTTTTCAAAATATTCCTTGGTCTAGAATATGCAGTCAAGGGAACTTCACATCAATGCAAAGAATTTCAAGTCTGCTTCTGAAGAGTTCAGACATCAGCAGGAAGTATAAGCACTCCACAATGACCCAGATTGTCCCTGCCATAGGAACTCATTTGTTTGCTGACCACGCATTATGGATGATTGCCATAGCAACGTATCACAGTTGACTGCAAGCAGGCTCATCCAAGTTCGCCTCACAGGGAGAGTTTGGCCAACGGAGGGGGCGCCGGGGTCCCTAAATGTCTGATCAGACACCTGGTTTGTGGTTAGAGGCATGTAGAAGGAGCCATTGGGAGTTGCTCGGCCACAAACATAGGCAGGCAGAAGGAGGAGCCTCTGAAATGATTAACTGGGCTTGTTTAAATACACCTTTGACTAACATGATGGATGTGTCAAGGTGATTGCCGTAGTGACGGACTCTCTGACTGACCTGGACATCTTCAAGGATCTTCAGGAGGCATGCACACAGCGAAAAGTTCCAGTCTACATCCTGCTGGACCAATCCTCCGTTCAGGCGTTCCTCAAAATGTGCAGCAACATCAATGTGCGCTTAGATGAGCTTCAGGTACATGGTTTTGTTGACACTGTCTTTGTGTTTTTCTGTCTCCGATAACAAGCAACAGGATAACCCGATTCTATTTTCACTTCAGGTGAAATCGGCGATTCATTGTCAACAGGTTTTTGTATTCATTATCAATGGCAACACAATTTTATAATTTAATTTTTATTATTCATTCAGCAGCATCGTCATGTTATATAAAATGGGCAGTTCGCAAGTGACTGGCTTGTATTTCATACTGCTTTTTTTCCATTCCTCCATTAAAGCAAATGCGAGTGCGGACCATAACTGGTGGTACGTACTTCATGCGATCCGGGGCCAAGATAACTGGGAAGGTTCATGAACGATTCATGTTGATTGATGGGAATAGAGTGGCTACAGGCTCATACAGGTAACGACCTTTTGCTTCCCTACCACTATACTGCTTTGCTTAGAGGAAAGAAAACCTCTGAGCATCAAGTGATTCAAGGGGCAATATGTAAAAAAAAAAGTGAAATAACTAGCAAAAGTTACCAGTAGATATTAAGTTAAGTTAATGTTTCAAATAATATTTTTCAACAGAATTAATCAGTGTTACTGACATATTGCACATTTATACTCTCTTGCTGGTCCGCTTATCAGTTTGCATTGACTTGTAATGTCCCTATACTCACTCTAGACTCTTGAAGTACTATACTACCCACTTTAAACCACCCTGGTCTAGTTAGTTCTCGTTAGTTGAGGGAAGTCGACAAGGAGGCAATTTGTGTTTTGAGGCAGGATTCTACACAGTGCCCCTTTAACCGTTCTGATTTGACAAAAATGGAGTTCACATGGTAAATCATTTCCCTGTCATGCTTAGGTTCAATTGGACTGATGGGAAACTAAACAGCAGCAACCTGATCGAGCTGTCTGGCCAGATAACTGAGAACTTTGATGAGGAGTTTCGAATCCTGTACGCCCAGTCCGTGCCTGTAATCACCAGGGGTCCAGCCAGTGTCCGGAACAGTGGCATCTACGACCACTTGCTCATCAAACGGCCCACCAACTCGCCTCATCAGCCAGTTGTAGAGAGGCCTCTTGCTGACCCCGTCTGTCTGGAGGTATTGGGGAAGCCGGCCTGTCTGTCGAGCACGCCCAACCGCGCCCACGCCGTTCCGGTGCAGCCCCCAGGAGAAGGGGCCCGAGAGAAGGGCCGCGAGAGCAGGCCGGTCTCAGACTCTTCCACCATAGGGGACGACTGGATGGAGCAGCAGAACATGCAGGAGATCCTGGCTGGTGGTGCTGACCCAAGCATGGCCATGTGTGACCCCGCCATTGTGACATCCGCAGTAGACGTCCTGGTCACTCCCCCTGTCCCTCCCCGCTGTCACGTCTCCACTCAGACCAGCTGTTCCCTGGAGGACAGCGGATGCCGGACGCACGGGAATCTAGACTCGAAGCCCCCTTCTCCCAGCAAGGCTGCGGCTGCTCCCGTTAACGCTACCCGGACCGGCAGCCTCCTGAGTGAAGCTGCCTCCGAGTCCGTCGCCACCTCTCTCAAGCATCGGGGGGCGGACCGTCGTCCCACGGTCGGTCAGGGTAACGCAGACCCCGACGTGAATGTGAGGGAGTGCTTACGCCAGCTGACCAAGGAGCGCCAGTACCATTACACCACCATCCGCTCCAAGCTGGAGAACATGGTTAGCATGCTGTCACACCGCCGCGAGTTGGTGGATATCACCAATGTGACTCTGGGGCCGGGCCTGCACCGAGTGACCAAGGCCCAGAAAGAGTGTGGGCAGGGGCAAAACCCTGTCCAGCCGATGGACAGCATGGGCGTGGGCACTTGGCCTAGGGCTAGATGTCTACACTAAGAACTGGGCTACAAGGCTCTTGCAGGTGGAGGGTGTTATTGGAAGTGCTTGTTGGTTGTTGGTAGGAATGCACTACACATAAAAGGTGGCGGCAGCGTAGTAGAGAATTAGACTTCCTTGGTTTTACTGTGTTTTATTTTGCAGACCCTTTATTCCAAAGCATCATGCATACATTGTTTGATGTAGGGGTGGCCCTGTGAATTTGCTACCCTGGCATTGCCTACTGAGCTGCAAAGGGCCACCCATACAGACAAAAACAACTTCAGGATTTGTGACGTTGCCTTCTTTCTCTTGTTTTTCGGTTTCTTGTCTTTCTAACCCGTTTGAACCTCCTACTTGAAACTGACATGAAAAGGTACGAAAAGGGCCATGGAAACACTCTACTTTACCGTGACCATTTGGGCCATGTTTTTAAGCTTGGATGGTGTGAAATGGGGCTGTCCAATTCGGATGAGAAGTATTTGGAAACTGCTGTAAGTTGAAACCTTAAATAAATTCTGTATTTATGACCATTTTAAGGTATGTTTTCGGATGTAACAATTTTTTTGCTGAATTAGCTCAATATGAGTACAAAGAAAGCTGTTATGTTTCATGACATCAAGTGATAATGTAAAAAAAGAAATAAAAATGATTGCTATCACACTTAAAATATAATGATTTGTGCACATTCTGTTTACCCATCCCTTTTTTTATTAGATTCCACTGTCCCGTCCTAATAAGAAGTATTTGGAACCAGCGACTGTCTGTCATGAATTCCAGCACTTAATTCGTCCCCTTATGACGTTGCTGATCATTACATAATGGGAAGTTATTTTTACAAATATAAACAAGTGTCCATGAAATATCTTCAAATCAGTGTTTATGAATGGTCAGATTAAGGGCAAAGCTCTGAATGTTTTCGGTCTTGTGTGTAGGTTACCCTGTATTACATCATATGTAAGGCCTTGTACTGTAAAGCTGTTAGTCCTGAGCGTCATCTGGGTGTGGCCTGAACATGTTTTCACTCATCAGAGCACAAAGGTCCTGAGATGATTAAGTCAGGATTGGCTTCTGTGAAAAAGAATGCCATCATAAATGTGTTCCTCAGAGTTTTGTAGTCGAGTAATATTTAACATTTTGGGAACAACACATGGACAGGCAGTGTGGGAGTATCAATCACTCTGTTTATTACTGAAATGTATTTATAGTTTATGGATTAGGCCGTTCAGAGATACCAGCGGTAACTACTGTGTTACTGTAGCTAACATAAATCCACTTATGGCCTGGCAATTACGGACTAGAATTAGCGTAACGTCATTTTACGGCGGTAATAACAAGGAAAAACACATGAACAGAAACATTATCTAAAGTCAGCAGGCACAATTTGTTTCCGTAAAATAAAGCAGAAATGTAACCAGCTTGATTTCAGACTTCAATAAATCAGAACTGACTGTTTTCGTTTTATGCAAATGAAACAACCTCAGGGAATCACTGTGAGTGAATATACTGGTTGTTTTTTGAGACGGTGTATTTGTTATGAAGCAAGTGTCAGGGTTTGCATTTTATAACGCTATTTGTCTATTTGGTTTCCACACATTTGTAAATGGTGTGTGAAAATCCTGCAACACAACATCAAAATAATTTGGTGTGTTACTGGGAATGATTTTCTACATTGCAAATGCAATGTATTTTCAAACCCTAAAAAGCAGCTATTGAAGTATTTTACTTGAGTACTTTAAGATATTTGATTTTCAGCACTTTGACACGAAGGTGAGACTTATGAAGATACTTGCAAGATCCAAACGTCTGTAAGTGCACATGGTGAAGTTTGTTAGCGTGCAGGCTTTATTTTCTTTTTTGGGCCCGCTACCCCATAAAACAGGTAGACAAACCTGGCCCAGGACTTTTGAATTATGCCAATCGCTCAATTTGTTTATGAACGCAGGTAGACTGGTCAGGTACAGGGTTTCCTACTGTGAGGGATGTGCGTTTGATCACACTGGAATACACGTTGACAGGAAAGATATGAAAACCAGTGTATAATTTCTGTATTGCTAATCAATACAACCAGCAGTGAATGCTGTCTGGAACAAGTACACTTTGTGGTAAAGTGATCTTCCTAATGGTTCCTGTCATAAAAGTAGCCTATTTTGCCACCAGAGGGAGCTATAGCCTTGGATATATGGACGTGATAATGTCATCTGTTGTGGTCTATTGTGTCTGTTTCCAGTTCCTTTGAGACTCCAGAATTTAACCAATTTATATTGTATGGTTATCAGTGCATTAAAAAAAACATGGCAGGCTTGATAGATGCATTTTGAAAACTCAGCATGCTCCATTCATACTTTGATTGTATATTCCTATAGAGAAAAACCCTTTACATTCTGTACATAATCATTGGATCTCACATTTATGCTTGTTTGTAGATTGCTGTATTTGGTTATTCTCAGATTAAAGACAATGCACACACAATCTACAGTATTAGTCATTTCACATGTCCTTTTCAGGTCATTTCAGCAGGATACTGTATTTACTGATGCATGCTGGTTAAAGTAATCTTGGCATTCAATGGCTGACAGAAGGTGTAATATTGTGTCCTGAAACATATTGAATTAACATGTAGTCCGATTAGTTTGTAGGAATATGAAATAACATGTGATATCAGATTAGTTACAAAGTTTCAGTTAACATTTAATGACATAACTTATTAAGTGCTATTAATGAACATGTAATCAGATCAGTTACAAAGAGTATGAATTTTAAATGTAATGGGATTAGTAACTAAAGGTATGAATTAACATGTAATCAGATTAGTTACCAGGAGTATGAATTTACATGTAATCAGATTAGTTACTAGGAATTTAAATTAACATGTAATTAGATTAGTTACTTGGTGTATAAATTCACATGTAATCAGATTAAGTTACTAGGAGTATAAATTAATGTAATCAGATATGTTACTAAAAGTATAAATTAACTTGTAATGAAATTAGTTACTAGGAGTAGGAATTAACATGTTACCAGAATGTTACTAAGAATAAGAGTTCATGTGAAATCATATTAGTTACTGATGATCATGTAATAAGTATAGTAACAAGAGAGTGAATCAACACTTTATCGGATTGGTTAATGAGAGTATGATTTAGCTAGTCATTGGGTAAGTTACAGGAGTGTTCTATTGTGTATTAGCTTGAGTAGGTCTTATGTAAATGAGAAACAACCTTGTGCTTGTTTTTTTAGAGCAACATCTCAAGTTCTTGTATCACTTTTTTTCCATCTATAACGGAAAACTCTCAGTGTATAGCTAGGCCAGTCATACACATTCTTTGTGCATTAAACCTCATTGTAGCCGATAGGTCACAGTTTCCTATCTTGTTTTCTGGCTCAGATAAGGTGCGTGTGTGTGTGTGTGCGTGTGTGAGTGCGTGCGTGCATGCGTGCGTGTGTGTGTGTATGATTATGTTCTGTGGAATTTCTCTCACCTAACTTATCAAAATTTAAATGTACACAGGAAATGTTGCAGTAATCATTAGTCATGAGAAAAGTGTTTGGCACTACTCTTACTGTTGTCAAATGTCTCTGCACAAACCCCACCTGTCCAACCCCATCTGATCCCCTATTGAACAGCAAAGACGGGTGAGACAGACAGTAACAACCACCTCCATTGATTATTGGATTTGTATCCATCACCCTGTAGATTTAATAGGCTCCCCTGGTGCCTGGGTGCTAAGGTATCGACTGCTCTTTTTGCTGTAGCATAAGTCACACATTTTCAATGACATTCATTAGAGGGTGATTTGAAGATCACTCATTGCAAGGTGAGTACACTCATCGTCCAATACATTTAGTCACATTTTTTTACTGATTTCAAATTCCGACTTTGTAATGCCAATAGTTTCTGGTCCTGATAATTATGTGAATTTCCTCCTAGTGTTTAATGTTACAGACTGAAATTGCTCTCTTGATGCCTGAAGTAAACCTCTCAATTACAGTTGATGAGGTTAGTGCTTGATTACTTAACCTCCAGTGGGTTAAACTGTGAGATATGGCTATTCCCAAAGGCATAATTTTCTCTTTTGCAATTGCCACTGAATTTCATCTGTAGTTTTACTGCATGGTAATCAGTTCTTTCTCTCATATATACACTCACACATGCACACACACATTGTTCCTGTTAACAGCCAAAATGACTTAAGTGTTTAAATTCAGAAAGCTACTGACTGCTGACGGTTAGCATCTACATTAAACTTTTCACAGTCACTTGATGCTGTTTATGAAATGAGAAAATGGTTACTGTAGTCGTTGTTTTGTTTGACATCAAGCATGACTGATGTAAGATTCCCCCTTTTTCTGCAGTATGTACTGTGCATTAAACAAGTGATTATGCTTTTATAGTTAGCTGAGATAATTAAAGGACATTACTGAAAAATATTTAATTGTAATATTTATTAAATTCACACTTCATTTATGTAAATTAGGTTTTAGAAGTGGGAGTGTGGTACTTCATTTATGGACAATCAACAAAAGTAGATTTGGTTACACTATTTTTAAAGGCCCAAAAGTGTGTGTGTAGTTCTACAGGTTTTGTAGTGATTATCAGTAAAATTGTAAGCAGGTATCTACTAACACTAACCATTACCTTTAACCTTTATCCTAATACTAGCCTCAGACCATACAATAAATCTTACCCTAGCTTTAGCAAGCAGTGACTTATCAACAAATTGTAGAACATTTGTTGATAGTATGACAATCTATAGCCGATTTACAAATGGAATATATATGTTTTATCGGATATATGTTACATTCATGGATTTTCACTTAACTTTTTTTTCTGCAGGGAGATGTTATGAATGAAATACATATTTTTAACACTTTCTTGTTAATAAGGTATTTTGTATTGAAGCACTTTCACATTCCCACAAAAAACGTATCATTAAAACTTGTCTCTTATTGTAAAAAACAATATATAGTGTTTTTTATAATGGCAGTGTGACTCTGTTGGCACATGACCTTGCCCAACTTTTAAAACAACCTGACATACAGTAAATACTGACAAAACCTGCTCAATTGGCAGAATCCTGTTTTGATTCACTGTCCCTCGTCATGATGAATCCTTCTTGTAATGCCACTTCTGCTTTGTTTTCCATGAGGGAACAGTGGAGTAGTCACTCTACTGGCAAAGGGAGTATTCAGCCTCAGGCTACACAACATAGATAATAAATGTTTTAGTCATTAGAAAATAAAGAGTCCTAAAGTATGTGGGTCACGTTCAATACTGTTGCTTTGTGGGTATTTTGGTGGATGAGTAAGATAAAGTTGTGTGTATCGTGGTTCAGATTCTGTCACTTCCTGGCCTTCAAATGCTGATGACACACCAGGGTAACGCAGGCGGAGGGTATTGTTGATGGTTCTCTGCGCTAACTGCATGCTCTGCATTTACACACTGTTCAACAACAGCATGATAGCTATTTTTAGACAAGTTCAGCTGCTCCTCTGCCCCCACTCTTTAACCAGCTATTCACCAATGATTTATAGTATGAGCCCATGCGAAACAGCTGTAGTGTTCGGACACATGCTACATTTGTCATAGCTGTGCCAGCTAACATCGGTTAATAGTTATGTTTGAATGTGAAACCTATGTGAAACCTATGCGTAGTGTTATACTTAACATATTTTCCAATTACTACATTTACAAGTACCAGGAGAATGTCTGCCATAAAAGCAACCTATGTTGCTGTTGTTCACACTGTGGAAAGACAGTGAACAATTTGGTTTGGGACCTCTTGTTTTACACCTGTCATATGACGTCTGGCACTCGCAGGAATGATGAGTCCACCTCGTGTCACAAACCTTTGGATATTCCTTGATACCCCACACACAGATGAGACCGTGAAAGAACAGAAGTCAGTTGTGGTACACTCACCGAGACAGCAGAAGATCTAGGACAATGCAATTATGTCTTGTCTGTTCCCAAAAATATTTTGACAAACTGCTTGTGATGTTTATGAAGAGATAAGCATGCCTTTTGCATGTCTGACTACAACCACTTTTGGTTTTGCAATTGTAGAGTCCATTCTTTGTAACCCACAATCCCAGATATTGTATCTTTATCTCGAGTTCCTAGCCTAGCCTTCCTGTCCAGTGAGACCAGCAGGATAATTTATCACTGATAGGCAACAAAACAACTGATCACTTCGTTACTATCCATACATACACAAAATTCGGTCACATACTCTGATTTTGTAATTTTTCAAAGGGCAGGAAATACAGCCACAATTTCAACCAAGGCAGCCAGACAGCGGCTTTGTGTATGTTTGTGTGTGTGTGTGGGTGTGTGTGTATATGTTCGGTGTGACAGCTACTCTGGTGTCTATTTCAGCAGCTCTCTATCCATGTATTGATGCATGTCTTCCATTGATCCAGACATTGATTTGCCATGCAATCCATTACGCATCTGTCTGTTTCAGCAGCCTTTTAAATGATCAGTCAGACTGAGCTATTAAGGTGAGTGGGGGCGAAGTCCAAAGGTTGGTAAAGGCTGTATCCACACACAGACTGAAGCAACGCATGGACAGGGCAGTTAGAGTGGGATTGCTTCATTCGCAGGGTGGACGACATGTTTACTGTTGCATTGTATTTTCTACATTTCATGGGCACAGACCCAGGTTAGCTGAGGCAACAGGCTGTCACAGAGAGAATAGTGAGCCCAGTTAACGAAGGACACTGACCCTGACACTGAAGCCAGTCAATCCACGGTGGGGTCAAGTGGTGGGTGCGCCATATTGGATGGATTCATGGGTAATGGGATTGCTATCATTACTCCTTAGATGGTCAATTATATGTTTAATTAACTGAGATGGACCTTGGATAATTGAACTATTGACTGGCCTCTTAGTAACATTTGTCTTTTAAAATAAGTGTCTTCAGATTATGCTACAGATCCTTGGGTCTCTATAAGCGTGATGCAGAACATAATGGGATGTTAGAAAAACATGAGGAAACAAGGAAATGGCTCACATTTTAAAGTGATCTGATGCGCCTACAAATTAAATCAGCAAACAATTTTCAAGTGGTTTTATTTCCCTTTCATATAAACCCGGACTGCAACCCAGAGTTTGAATGTGGTGAAACAGCTCCAAAAACAACAAAGACACAACAAATTCTAACCATTAGGCATTTTCTACATGTCACTCAGCTGCTTTCATGTCTGCAGCTGTCTCCTTAATGCTGACAATGCAGCCAGATTCTGCCCAACAACACACTGACTCTATGTGTGAACTTGGATTTAGCTCAAGGGTATATCCACCCAGCTAATGTGATGTTGCTGGAAGAAGGAAACAAATTGGGCTGACATCTCATACAGTAGCTTGTCTTGATTGTGTGATGGCTACCGCTGCTAATGTGTTACGATGGGTAGACCTGCGCAGGGAGAGGGGGGCGCAGGGATGGGGGAAGGGGCGCAGACTGCAAGATCAGCACAACTGGAATTGCATTGATTCAGTTAACTGCAGAGTTGGAGCTTGATGTGGAATTCTGTTTATCAGGGTGAGGTTTACACACCGGTCTCCATTTTGTTCTCATTTCTTACACTATCCATAATTGTCTGCTGGGCTTTTCCATACAGTATTGTGGTACTCTGTGGCATAGCTGCAGACGTGATAATGGGATTGGTGTAACACAACGGTATGTGGATGATGATGTCAATCTCATCTTTTTGGTGGTTGACACAATCCCTAATATACTTCCCCAAGGTCTCTGTTTTCTAGCAAGCACATCATTTGTATGTTCATTTATTAAAGGCCTTAATGTAGTCTTTCTCTACAGTATTTAGTGTGAGGACTGCAGGATGTCCTGGTGGAAGGGTCTGATACCAGTGTGCTATTTCAGTTTATCACAAGGAGATGGAGACATTTTAGGAAAACCCTTTCCTGCTACCTAAACAACCCCCGCCCCCCTTGAACTCTCTCCCCATCAAGCTGCAGGGATGTTTGTGCCTGAAGGTTTATTCTGATTGCCTAACATTTTCCTTCCTTCCAGTTTGTCATTTTGCTGATCCAAACATTTCTCATATTTCAATATTCTTATCATCCGCCTGCAGTAAAATGATCCATTTAGGTCTATGTAATAAGTGTGACTATGAGTTAATATTAATTCCAGGAATCTAGAAAAATGGAGAGGTAGCGAAGGACTGGCAGATACAACTAGTAGGCATAGTTAGCCAGTAGCAGTCGCAGTTAGCTAGTAGCAGTTGTAGTTAGCTGGTTTTAGTTTTAGTCAATTAGTAGTAGTCATAGTAAGTTAGTAGTAGTCATAGTTAGCTAGTAGTTGTAATTAGTACAACTATTAGCTGGTTGTAGTTAACTGGTTGTAGTTGTAGTTAATTAGTAGTAGTCGTAGTTAGTAGTAGTTATAGTTAGCTAGTAGTTTCTGTAGTTAGTAATAGTCGTAATTAGCTTGTAGAAGTCATAGTTAGCTGGTTGTAGTTGTAGTTAATTAGTAGTAGTCGTAGTTAGTAGTGGTCATAGTTAGCTAGTAGTAGTCATAGGTAGCTTGTAGAAGTTGTATTTAGCAGCTGAGGCTTTGCACTAAATGATTTTATAGAGTCAACAAGGGCGCCATGTCAACCATCTCTCAGGGATGCATAGGCTTCCATTGGAAGCTTTAATCTTAATGGAGAGCATCACACATTGATATTCCAAAGGCCTCTCTGCCCTTCCCCTCTCAGCTACTTTCATTTAGAGGACAGCCACACTGCAATACAGCTTGCGGAGTGCTTTGTCAGACAGCCAAGAGGCCAAAGGCAAGGTCAACTTTTCTTTATAATGGCGGAGGTGACTTGAAAAGGTGGAATCGCTGCTTTGATGATTGCACTATTTTTTTTCTATTGGAATCTTCTGAACTTTGTGCAGCGTAGTTAAATGATACTTTTCTATGTTCTCTTTCCTCAATAATCTGTCCCCTGATTGGGTTGTCCCAATCTTCTACAGCCAAAAATGATCAACCATGTTCATCTTAAGAAGTCTTAATGCAACACAGTTACCCTCATGCCGAGCCCTAATGTCGCTGCTGTACTAATATGGCTCACACACTCTGCCCTTGATGCTTCAGAGAAGTATAACAGACACATTGAATTATAACAGACAATTTGAATTATAACAGACACATTGATATAGCAGACACATTGAATTATAACAGACACATTTTTCCCATACACATTTAAACCATCATGTTGGTTATTGCACTTCTATATATTGAACATCTGCAAAAATATCTGCGGTGAACCATTCATTAAAAAGACTGGACGTCACAAAAAATGATGGACAAATACAATAATGTTACAAAATAATCATACATTTTCTATTTTTATTAAGTGACTGCTAGTCTTTTAATTTAGTTCACCACTGAGATATTTGTAAGTATTCAATATTTGCAGTCACAATAACCAGATTTAAAAAGCTTAATAGATGTATGGATTGTTTCTCCTAGCTTTCTTAAAATGTATGCACTTACTGTAAGTCACTCTGGATAACAGTGTCTGCTAAATGATTCAAATGGAAACGAAAAAATGGAAAATGAATCATTGCTTTCATTTCCAAACTAATACCTTTATTGACCTGTTACCCTCATCCATGGAGGGGGGTGCCCCAAAGTGAGCCATTTCATTGGCAGTGTATTTTTGGTTGTGGGTGATGAGCGGGGCGGGGACAGTTGTTAGATCACAATCAGCTGTTTTCCCTCTCGCGTGAGCATGCCTGATATTATGGAGCAACCAGGTGCTCATGCGGGAAACCTTTCTGAAATTACAGAGGTTCCCCCTACTTACTGACTGAGACCCTGGACAAAAAATATGAAATGGCAAAAGGCTTAAGCCAGACGTCTTATAAAAGATCAACCAATGTTGGTCATGGTTTACTACTGGATTACAGTTTGTAACTCAATATGGAAGGACAGTTGGAGAGCCGGTCTTGCTTTAGAGTTTACATCAATTTGGTCGTTAATGTACATATGGTTGTTTTATTCATGAGAAGATACATACAATATATTGTTTTAGATGATAACAGGACATATTTAATGATATTTTCCTGACACACCTTGTAATGTGTCTTGGGTAAAAATACTATACACCCTCCAAAGCACATGATATATTACTTCATCCGATTTGTAAGATATTTTAAGACCAGTAAAAGACACATGATATTACTTGCTGTCTGTAATGAAAACCTTGTAACATTTTTGCCCAGTTTCATTTGTGTAAAGGAGCCACCCCAATGAATATATTCGCACCTTTTCATGACTGAAGAACCAACAAAATGTATTCAATTAGTTTTTCATAATTCTATATTGGTTGAAAAGTAAACGTATTGTTTTCATTTACTTAAATGTTTTGGAGATAAGAGGATTTAATCAGACAGTCCTATGCTTTTTACAACCACTATTACTATGCTGAATGGAAGGAAAGAAACTGACCAAATTCTTGTTTATATATATACACTGTATATATACTTTGAATGTGTGTATAAAAGTAATTCAGAGCCAACACGCTTGGAGGAGAGCACTGCCATGACTAACAACCTCAATTAGCTGGCAGGCCACTGACTTGCCAGAAGCTGCTGTAACAATACTTGGCGTGGCAACCCTGTCCAACCAGCCTTCCCACCAACCCAGGTGGTG
The DNA here is from genome assembly GCA_016801105.1 of Esox niger. Lineage (NCBI taxonomy): Eukaryota > Metazoa > Chordata > Actinopteri > Esociformes > Esocidae > Esox > Esox niger. The sequence continues at coordinate 142,824 of JACXGJ010000198.1, forward strand.
GTGAGCCAATTTTTGGTGCCCTTTGCTTGACTCCTGGGCACGCTCGGTACATTCACAACCAGGATAAGAACCCAAAATGCACTGCCATGCTGCACATCTCTGGATGTCCTGGGATTTACCAGCCAATGCTAGACTGCATACTGTCACATGCATGTGTACACTAATATCCCAAATATAAGTTCTGGAGGTTTGTTGTTGGAGAACTGAATAATGCATCACTTTTGCGTCAGCAAAATTCTATTGTACATATTCAAGCAGGGGGTTTTATCAGTGACGACAACACAAGAAGAGAACTGTATTGGGTTACGTAAGCACAGAGCCCCTAACATGCCCTTCAACTATATTAAACATCACAATGGGTGACGTTTATACTCTGTATTACCTCAGGCACTTCTGTGGAGTGACTAAACAGACCTAGATTTGCCCCTGTTGTTCGAGACAGTGATCAGTAGTCACCTGTCAGACCAGTGAAAGTGGGAAGGAAGGTGAGAGACTGTGTCTCTCCCCACTGCTGTGGGAAGGCTTTTCCTGCCACCTTTCTAGTGATGAAAACAAACACACACACAGGCCGATTAACAGAGTTAACAGCTAGGGGAGTTAGAGCTGAGTTGACAGCCCCTATATGTGGGGCTGGGGACTGAGCACTCCCCTGTTTCTCAGGCTTCAGCCTCAGCCCACTGCTGACACAGATACTTGTAAAAGATAGGTACAGAGATAGGTATATGGGTGTTTGTGTGTGTCAAAATTACAGAGGTGGCAGTGAATTTGGAAAGACAATGAGTGTGGGAAACAGTGGATGTTACTGACATAAAGCGAGCCAAACAACTACAACATTTCCATGCTTGGTTCAAGCAAAAAACATTGTGCTTTTTATGAAAAAAATACTCAGATAAAGTTGATACAGTTTACTGTATAATGAGTGTATCAAACATTCCCACAAATAATGCTTATTGATATTGGGGTTAAGATTAGCATTTACATTACAATTAGGGTCTTTCAGAGTTTAGGCTCCTGCTGTGTTTCTACTTTGTGTGAATAGTCAGTGTGTATAGTTGACATGACAGGCCCAGTTAAAACTACTTGTGGGGAGAATGGATTTTGACTGGTTTATCAAGTGATCTGGCCAGATAAAGGTTCAAAGGCTGCTCCAGTTTCAGTGTCTTCCCTGATCCTGTGGGAAGGCCGAATGTTCCTGCTTTCCACTGCCACCAAAAACCACAACTGCCACTCACATTTGTCGTAGTCAACAAGGGAATAATGTGTGCAAAGCAGCAGAAGTTGAACAGGACATAAAGAGCTTTAAATATGGTGTGTAAACAAAGAGGGAGCTTCCCATTGCTGACATTATGTCCCATGAAAAATTATTTTCACACCATATATATTTTCACACCACAGGTCAACTATTTTTACACGGCCTCATTTTAACTATTTGTTTAATTTTACATGAGACCTGAAATATGTGTCAGGAACTCTTATTATGGATATTTTCTCTTGTATGGATACATTTTTTTGTCTGGCGCAAATATAAAGTCTCAGTGTCCAAGTCACTACTTTCAAGTAGCACTGTGTTACTGAGACCATAGAGTGCCTTTTAATTGCCAAATGGGTTGGAATGTCGGACCGGGCTCCATTCTCTCTTGGGGCTCTAATGATCCCTTGTGGTAGTTTGGGTGCCTGTGAATTGTGCTGTTTGCAAAAATTTGCAATTCACGGCAGAAGCATTTGTTTGTTTGGAATAAAGTTTGTTTTATAAAATGCTTAGACATGTTCTCATAATGCATTGTGGTCAAATGGCAAGTGACCTTTGGGAAAAATATACATATACATAGAGGGAAAATAAAGTATCATGCTTTTTATCAGCAGGCAGTTTTTATTTATTGCCGCCAAATGTATTGAGTTTTTCATGATCTCTGTCACACACATGGCTAACACTAACAGCATGTTGCTTAATGTAGACTTTATGAAGGCTTATGTAGGATATACACCTATACACCTAGTTCATGAGATATCTCAAGCAGAAGAGAGAGCTGGCGTTAGTGGGACTGGAAACGGGATGCGCTGCACATGTGAGCCAAAGCCTTTCCTTTCACTCTGTCCTCTGACCGAGAGGGTTATCCTGACCTTATGACCCTTATTTAACTGCACAAAGGAGACTTTGAACAGACACAACTACCCAGGATGTTTTCACCAACATCATACAACTTAACTGAAATGTGGCAATCCTAATTACGTTAGGAAGATAGACATAAAATACACAATCTCTTGACGATGCCTTGGTTGATCTCCTCCCCTGTTTTCGAAACATTCTTTCACAAGATTTGCTGATTGGATTATCGTAATACAATGTCTTTCTGTGGCAGACTCACCACCCGTGTGTGTGTGTGTCAGGTTGAGTGAGGAGGAGGCAGACAGTTTGGGGGTTCCAAATAACAATGGAGCCTTCTTTAAGCATTCCTGAACACCTGACGGGATAGGTTAAGGTCAAAGGGTGTGGGATCACATGCCAGGGGTCTGTAAACCCTTGTTTCACAACATGCAGTCTATTAGGGATGCAGGCTCCCTCATTGGCCACATGTGGGCGTTGTATCCCCTCAGACCTCCTGTCTTATATTCTTGCACATCCTTTGTCAGGCCTACAAATTCATGTTAACCTCGTATGAGACTGTTTGCCTTGTGTTTGTGCAAGCTATCAAATAAAGATAGCATAGAAGGAGAAGAGCAGACAGCGGAGAGGAATACAAATAAAGTGTTGAAGGTAGGGTGTGCATTTTACTGAATTACAGCATATCATTGAGAAAATCTTGGTTTACCACTTATAATCTCATAATTGGTTTTCCTGCTCTGGAAAAAGACTGCGTGCGTTTTTCATCTGTCTGTTGTTAGATTCCCAGAACACTAGTACTTCCTGTATATCAACCACAAAAAGAGAAAACGAACACAGTGTATTGTATAAAGGCTGTCTTGGCCTTAAATAAAACACTTATACGGTCTATGCTGTGTTAATGAAAAGCTGTCCTCCATGCATCTAGACCACAGCACACAGAGTTGGTTTGTGTCTTTCCTTTCTTAAGTTGTTTCGGCCAGGCTTTAACGATGGTGAGAAAACTGCGTTTGGAATCACAGAATGGGCGTGTAAAAGGAACAGCAATCCTTTCAGCTGTTATGACTGTAGAAGAAAAAAGAAGGGGGAAGCAGAGAGATATTGAGAAGAAAGCAGGAGGAGTGGCCTTGAGGTCTTTTTGGCTCTTCTGAGAAACACCAGCTTCTAACGAAAAACAAGCAGAGAGGTATGACACATTGGAGAAGTTGACATGACACATTCATCTTGGAAGCACACACCCAACTCCCAGTAGTATTTCTTAGCACCGGACTCGCATAATACTTTTTATCTGACTTAAAGAAAGACTGAACTGACATGGAAATAAAAAATGTTGTCAGTTTTGCAATTAATTATAATTATAAATTAACCTTGCATTTGGGCTGTAATATCTGTAAATACAATCACTATCATACCTGAGTTAGTCATGAAATTCCATGTTTAAAAGCGAGTTGTATTGATGACATGGGGCACAAATCAACCAATACATGACACAATACACAGGAGATCCTTCTTTGCCTCAACATCGCCCCTTTTTCAACCAATGACGATTGCAGAAAGTATCTTTAAAATCCATAATAACTAATTAAATGTTTACCTGAAATGAATAACTTGGAGTTACTACTTACATTTCAGGACCTACAGAGTAACTATATTGATCCAGTGAATAATGAAGAATGTAAATGATAAATGCCTCATAAGCCTAAATGATGCTTACAATTGCACCCAATCACAACCCAGAAGTCAGCAGGTTTTACTCCAGTGTTTGTAAACAAACTCACAGAACTGCCTGAAAACATAGTTCAAACAGTCATTTTGATTTCATGGGTGATCACTTCTTGCATATAAAGCTCTGCGTGTGAACACTATGTTACTGTGTCCACAACAGATTCAATGGTTTTAGTTTTTTTATGTAATATCTATTCATTGTTATTCACACTTTTTCCAGTAAATCTATATATTTCATTAGTTTCTACCAAAATATTACATGATGATCATCAGGTTTCCTCTGTACTACTACATTGCACAATCTGCTCTTTAAAGGAAGTCCGCCTAGAAATATTATTTTTGTATAAATCCAATGATGTCTGTGCATAGATTTCTTTACATTGACTATGAACGTAACTTTTAAGATTCCCATTTTAGTCACTTACTGAAGATGTATTCCCATGCAGGGGCAATGTCCCCTAAACTGCGCTGGGGCAGTAGGATTGGATTTTTTCTAACAGAGGGAAGAATGCCCCCTTACTGGCACCCCATCGCCCCTCGAGTGGCTGACCAGCACCAACCCTGCTTTGCTTCAGAGGCAACCCAGCAGTGGTATGCTATGTCGCTAACCCCAGCAGCAGAAAACAGTTTAACCCAGTTTCAAACACACAAACAGATAACAAAGGCACAAGCACTCTCACTTTATCGATGCTCATAGGGCTCACGTCCCATTACTGGGGTAAAGAACAAATGTTCCTTATTGTCAGCTCTTGACGCTCATTCAAATTTGCCACAAAATGACCCTGTTGAATCTGGTTCATTTCCTTAAATTAAATGCCATAATAGTTTTCCTGTTTGCTGGTAATGTTGTTTGCTCGGAAGTTGGTTTCCATTTGTTCAAATGAAAACAAGGCTGTTCCATAGGCCCAGGAACAGGTGGTGCCAAACAGTATTGAACCTTGTTTCCAACTTTGAGCCGGAAAGTAGTTACAGTCATAATGTGACGTTCCTTTTCAGTAGGTGCTTTCCTGATGCAGTTGTAAGCGCATTGAGGCTCTTCATACTGGGAACATAGACGTCCACATGATAGAACCTTTTTGAACGGTTTTGTCCAAATCCGTCCATAGCAAAATATGACCAACACTCAGCCCTTTGAATAAAACATTGCCCCTGTGAATGTGGGTGCATACAAAGCTAGGTAACCCTTGACCCCTGCTGTTATATGTACCAGAAACCTTGATTCTACAATCCAGAAGTAGAGCGAATGCTTAGAAAGCAATCAAACACAAGATAGATTAACATAACAGATAAATACTTGGTCACATACCTGAACATATTGGATAAGCCCAATGTATTTCTAAAGCTAGCACTCAACACATGCAACTGCTGTATCTCTGCTGACAAAAACATATGAAAGTAAAATATAAAATGTATAACTCAAAAGCTGAAGAAAATGTATCGGCCTTATTTTCCAGTCGCACAAGCTGAACTGAGTACAATAAATATTTATGACTAACGTGTTGAGTTCTCCAACCTATTTAGCTGAGGTCAAAGCAAAGATTGGGGTCTTGTGGAAGACAATTTTCACATCCAGATGCTGAATGGGAGCTAGAAATAATACAACTGAACTTGGAGCCAAATCATACGAAATGTGTCTGGTTGTGTGTGTTACAGCTGGTTCCAGTAACTCTGGTGTTATTAACTAATCCTCCCAACAAGCCAGCACCCTTGTCCCCTGGCTCCTTAGGGAATCCAATGCCTCCTCCGCTACCTTTGAAAAGGATTAACCAAACTTGAGGATCCAAAATCCTCATAATGTGAGACACACAACGTTATGGATACCTGTAAACAATGGGTGTTAGTGTTAATGGAAACACCAGTGATAATGGAAACTGGGTAAGGGCTTGTCTGAAGCCAAGGCCATTCTTGGTTCGGTGGTTTCGACCATTGGTGAAGCAGCTCTCAACTGGCCACTCCACTCAGGTGTTGCATTGTTACAGCAGGTGATGTCATGGAGATGATCATACCCAACAGTCATTCACACGGATGACACGACGTGAAGCTGAAAAAGGGACAGGCAGCTCTGAAAACAACTCCCACAATTCTTCTATAAGTTATAATTCGGAAACTTTCAGACGAGCCATAGGGGAAAGTGAGCTACATGGAGGAATTAGAATCCAAGTAGTGTGCCACCTGTGGGAGAAGGGCAACCCTGGGGAACGGAGAACCATTTCCTTCACTGGGTAGACATTCGGCCTGTACCTGGTGAATCTAATTAAACCCGGGGTAACAGATTACCAGAAGCTTGTATTGCCTGGATGGCTGAAGTTTTCTGCCAAAGACGACGCAGTGAGAACATGTGTACAGGACGTCATGGAGGCCTTTTAGAGCGTACCACTTCCACTGCTTTCAGGACATGCCTGGCATGATGCTGGGACCTCTGCTTCACAAACACGTAGCGTCCTCCCTAGAACATCGCTGACAGATGGGAGGCGCAAATGTAGACACAAATGTTTTTCTGTGCAACATACAGCTCCGGAAAAAATTAAGTTCTGAAAGCAGTGGAACTTTCTCACTCAAAACTTTCCTTTTCACCTTTTTGGAAAGGAAAGAAAAAGGACAGCAAGGACCGCAAAGTATCTCTGTTGAATGGTTTTGGTAGAGCTAGAAGTAAAAGTTTGGGGTCACTTAGAAGTGTCCTTGGAAATATAGCAAAAGAACTGATAAGGATCTGAAGAGATTTCACCCCATGCCTCCTGAAACACCTCCCACAAGTTGGATTGGCTTGATAGGCACTTCTTACGTATCATACAGTCAAGCTGCTCCCACAACAGCTCAATGTGGTTTAGACTGTTGGTCACTCCATTAAAGACAGGATATCAGCTGACTGCTTCTTCCCTAAATAGTTCTTGCATGGTTTGGAGCTGTGCTTTGGGTCATTGTCTTGTTGTAGGAGAAAATTGGCTGCAAACAAGTGCCGTTCAGAGGATATAGCATGGTGTAGCAAAATGTAGAGATAACCTTTGTTCAAGATCCCTTATACCCTGCACAAATCTCACAAGAATAGACTGATACGTTTCAGAAGAAAGTTATTTGTTTCTGGCCATTTTGAGCCTTCAAACAAACCCACAATTGCTGATTCTCCAGATACTCAACTAGACTAAAGAAGGCAAGTTTTATTGCTTTTTAAATCAGCACAACATTTGTCAGCTGTGCTAACATAATTGCAAAAGCTTTTTTTAATGATCAATTAGCCTTTTTGAATTACAAACTTGGATTAGCAAACACAATGTGCCGTTGGAACACAGGACTGACAGTTGCTGATAATGGGCCTCTGTACACCTCTGTAGATATTCCATAAAAAATTTGCAATTTCCAGGTACAAAAGTCTTATACATCATTAGCAATGTCTACATTGTATTTCTGATTAATTTGATGTCATTTTAATGAAAATAAAATTGCTATTCTTTCGAAAACAAGGACATTTCTAAGTGACCCCAATTTTTTTTTCGTTTTCCCTTACAACGAACATAGTAAAAATACTGAAATCTAAGTATTTGGCCTCTGACCTTTGGAAGTTAGACAATCATTTGTATTTTGTGAACACTCAATCTCATTATCCACAGTTCCTTTTTGGAAAGGAAAAAAAAGTTGGTCTCTCAATTTTTTCTAAAACTATATGTTTCACTATTTGTCAAGGCTTTTTTTGGGACCCAGATAAGGAGGTGACATGTATTCAGGAGCTGCACATGTGTATGGAAGTATCACGCCTGGATTACAGCCCTGCACAGTAGGTTTCCCAGCAGTGTGCAAGGTTCAATGGCTTTGTCAGACGTGACTGAAAAGCAGCTATCACTTCTTGCGAACCAGCCTTCTAATTCATTCTTACTGTCAAATTCAACACAATCTGAATCAGCCATGTTTTTTTTACTTAATAATGAGGAAACAACTGTCATGGTCTACAACACATTTCAAACAACCAAACTCTATGAGTCTTGGGGATTTCAGACTCTATTCTTCTAATACTGAACACCAGTGACCACAGCCACAGAGTTCAGGTCTTTCAATGTCCTTAGTGCTAAACGCAACAGGGTACAGTCTGGCGTCTGAATGGAAGCTGACCCTTAATCAGCAGTGCTTTGCTAACAACACTGAGAGCGTCAACTGTACCTCAGCCGTCCAGATACTGATCCAGCGCCAGGGTTAGGGGCTGTGGAAAGGGAACCGGCAGTCAAGGGGGAAGAGCCTGAGTTAACCTCTGTGGCTCATGTTTCTACTGGGCACTTACGGACGCCTGTCATCGTTACGAACTGAAACAGGAGGGCGTCTGCCAGCTGCGTGACCCCCATAAAACAGAGCAGGAAATCCTAGCAGGGGAAGAGAGTGAAGGAGAGAGGAACTCCTGCTCATTTCTCTTCTTTCCTTGAACTCCACTCTCTCTGTTTTCCCTGTTATCTCACATGACCAGTTTCACTCTTTGACCTCCAGCTTACTACTGCTGCACCCAGTTTATTAAGCACTGCATGGATTCATGTTCACATCCCCCTTTCTACCAATTAACTGCCTCTAAGAATAGAAAAAAAGAGAAAGAACTGTTTATTGGAATAACTGTGAAGTTCAGAAACACAAGCATGGTAATTTGGAATAGATTTTAGGTTCATGAATTGTAAAATTACAACTATTTAACCAAAAAAAATATGGTCATGTATGAATTTTGAACTAATTCCAAAACCAATATAATAATATTAAGATTTGGAATAAACCCCATTTAATTATTGCAACAGTCGTGAGGTCCTTTAAACCTTGGGTTACTCAGGGTTTCACCTTTGAACCTAAATTCCAGGTTCAGTAATCTGCCAGGACTTTGTCACATCTTTCTCAGGAGCGCTCAGAGAAACGTGACTGCTGCTCCATCGGGGGGGGGGCCTTATCAGATCGTCGGTCCGCAAACATGCACAATACAGGATGACCTCCAGGTGCTCTGTTACATCAAACCAGATAGCTTGCAACCTTTATTACAGCACTGGAGCTACACATTAATCTAGATCATGAGACTCCTCCGCTGAAGCCTTCTAAAACCGTCTTGTGATTACCTGGGTAATTTACAGTAGTGCCATCATAATTACAGTATAAGTCTTCAAGATGTGGCAATCTTTGCTTGGAGATGTGTTTTTAATTGTTGGCCCAAGGAAACAGATAATGATGAATGACAAATGAGAGACTGAGATTTTAGGGGTGATACTTTCAGTGATCTTAGCATGTTTGTTTGGTAACATGTTTGTGTGTGTGCGTGTGTGTGTGTGCGTGTGCATGCGCAATATGTGCATGATTCAGGCTGTCACAACCCTACACAGATTGGACTAGACATCCTGAGCGGAAACCGCCCGAGCTGCATTTTTCTCCGCCACACAACCCGCACTCACAAAGAGTCACTTGACTGGACCCTCATATAGGAAGTGAAAGAGGAAGCCCCCCCATCCCATCCTCTATTCCACTCTCTGTGCCGATGTTCACGTGAAGCCACAGATAGACAGGTCATCTGCACCAGCCTCAACCATTGCACAATAACAATGGTTAAGTTGGAAATAACTGGCTTTGACTGGTAATGTCCTGCTGCTATGCAGGTCAAATATCTGGTCAGTGGGTGGTATAGTGGAAACATTTACAGCAAGCAGTTAAATTATGACTAATAAAACGGTTGGCAAGGGAGGCATTAGTTATAATGATGGCTGTGTCAATTATTATACAGAGTCCTCCCCTTGCCATGGTGCGATGTTAACCACAGGATGGTCAGGACTCTGAGGATGGTGGTGGTGGATTTAAGCAGAATGGGCCCCATTTTGGCCCACACCCCTCCTTTACTGACGCCCCTGGCTGTGTTCACTGGTGACACTGCAGCCTGGCGGCCTGCATTCCTATGCCTCTCCACACACAATGGCGCACATCTCTGGCATTCCTCTGTCTGTGCCCACTGTCTGTGGAGCAAAAAGGCCTCTGCAAACCAACACCGAGCTCCAAACACAGGATTCTCTTTGCAGGCCCCATCCCCCAATCCACAGACCCTAAAACCAGAAACTATATCCCACAGTCCATAGAACCAGGAACTATATCCCAAAGTCCCGAGGACCAGGAACTATTTCCCACAGTCCCGAGGACTAGGAACAATATCCCACCATCCCATTAACCAAAAACAATATCCCACAGTCCCTAGAACAAAGAAAAATATCTCATAGTCACTAGAACCAGGAACAGTATACGACATACAGTTTCTAGAATCAACAACAGTCTCCCTAAATGTATGTTGTTACTTGCATTCTTAACACATTTTTACTAAGCAATAAAATTACATGTTGAACAATCCATTTCAAATCCACCTAATCCAACTGTAATAACTAAAGATTTCAAAATGGTCTGCTTTACTGTGATGATCTGGTGTTATCAATGAAAGACGTGAAGACACTTGAAAATGGTCTGCTTTACTGTGATGATCTGGTGCTATCAATGAAAGACGTGAAGACACTTGAAAATGGTCTGCTTTACTGTGATGATCTGGTATCAATGAAAGACGTGAAGACACTTGAAAATGGTCTGCTTTACTGTGATGATCTGGTATCAATGAAAGAAGTAACAACACTTGAAAACTGTCTGCTTTGATGTGACAATCTGATGGTGTTATCAATGAAACAAGACACCTGAAAATGGTGTGCTATATATGTGATGATATGTTTTTATCAATGAGAAAAGTAAAGCTGATTGATGTTATTTCCCCTCATCTCCTTTTTATCATGAAATTATATATTTCTCTCTTTTTGCATGTGTTGCATGTGTGTGCGTGTGCAAGTTTCCATGTCACAAGTGATATCTCAGACACCACTAACCCGATAATTAGGAAATGTGGGTAAATTATGCATCTTGCCAGATCCAATATTTACCAAATTAGGTTTGACCTTAAGTCATGAAAGTTGTAATATAGGGCCATCTCCTACAACGTTTGTCTCAGGGACCCATAAGGACTGCCATTATCTTCCATTTAGATTTGAACTTAAAATGCTGCTCCTCTGGCACTGAATGGCCAACCTGCATGGAACTCTACGGATGAAGGTTGTTCAACACCATATTTTTCAGATGAATACCTAAAACAACATGACTGCAACTGACCAGCAAACATTCACATGGGCGTGGCCCAATGCACACATATCAGTCAAGGAATTGAAACCAAATTTGGTACTCATGATGAGAACATTGTCAAGACTTAAACAATATTCTCCAACACGTAATGATTCTATAGTAAATTATTCATGCGTACATTATTTTGTTAGTATCACAGTCAAGTCTAAATTCTTGACCCTAACTGGCCTGAGAGAAGGGGCTGCATCATTGTTGAGGGGGATGTTTACTGTTGCCCTGTTCTTTTCAACCATTCTTCTCAACTATCCACATACCCCGTTTCCTTAACGAGAGAGAGCTCTTTCTTGCATTCATATCCTTCTCTCCATTTCTCTTCTTTTTCTCAATCCGCCCTTCTCCCCGTTTCTCTTCAACTCTCTCTCTCTCTGACGCCACAGTGAAGCAGACACCTTTTCCTCCTGCTGACTCAGTAATCAGCCCGAGGCGGTGGGTGTATGGTGTGGGGGTGTTGGTGGGTGTTGGTGGCAGCAAGCAAAGAGGGGGAAGTACTTGGCTCCCACATCAGGCACACTGGCCTATCACATGCACAGAAAAAGAGCTGGCTAATGACTTTTACAATGGCACCCTGCAAGCTGTGTTACAGGACCACAAAGCGCTGTCTCCTCTCCTCCACACATTGACTGTCACATGAAGGCAGACATGTACGTCCATGTACGCACACACACACACACACACACACAGACACATAGGCAAGTAGCCGCATCCACATGCCCCCACACACACACAAACACACACACACACACACACACAAATAAACTCATGATTATATATTTTGGAAAACACAGTTGTAGCTGCATGTGCCATTGATGATGAAAGTGTGTGTAGGAATACTTGTTCAATGTAGATTGCTGTGATTGCGCCTGCTAGTACAGTTAGTTGAAATCGAAGAATTACATTCAGATCGTGCTAGTGTGTACATAACCATCTCTGAATATGATTCACATATTCCTGCTCCTGTGTCACATGTAGGCAATTTTTTATTTAGAAAAAAGCAGACGTTGAAAATGTGATAATGTTTGGTAACACCTCATTTTAAATTGTCCTTATTACAGTGTACTTACATATGTAATTAAACTGTAATATGTATTGTAACTGAGGGAAACAACACACTGTTACTGCGTAATAATATAGTGTAACTGGTTGTTACTAAGGTATGTAATTACACATGCGCAACAATGAACACTTGTTACCATGTTTGTTACAAATAGCCAGATTTCCAATAAATCACCTTTTTGTTGTTTTTTATATTTCACTTTATTTTGGTGCATTATCATAAGGGGAAAAGGATTTGCCCAGGGGGTGAAAGAGAAAAGCCTGCGCTCAACAGCCTTATTACTTACCCATCAACCTACATTCAAAATACCCCTGGTCAACGTTTCTGCCAGTACTTCCTTCAAAGATATGCATGCCACCTGGGATACATCGGAGGAGTTGGTATGAAATGAATGGTAGGGCAACCTCAGTAACACTATCTGAAGCATAGTAATGTGGGCGGAATATTTGTCGAAGTATAATTTAAGTACCAACTGCTGTTTGGGATGGTTTTGAATGCAGGTATGTTTTTTTCTGATGAGTATTGATTAATTCCTATTTAGACCACTACTATGCTGGTTAAGCTACAAATGCAAGACTTCAAAATGTGCAGACTTATCTTGAATAATTTTCTTAAATATAACTTTTTTATTATCTGTTATTCTTTTTAGATAAAAATATGTAGATATATATATTTTCAGTTATTTTGTGTTACGTAAGATAGACACGGGAAGATCTTGCATGGATTTTTTTGCAGAAATGTATGTGATTCAAACCCACGCCGTAGTAGTACATGCGTACTGCGGGCAATGGCTTGGAAGGCTGGAGGCCCCTGGCCACAAACTATCAAACCTTTAATAAACTTAAAAAGAAATTTCAACAACATTCTTAAGGTTCTCTTGTGTCATCATCAACTACAACATTGCATTCCCTATGGAATGTAACAATATAAACTTAGCCAAAAACTAGATACTTTCCCTACATGTTAAAAGAAATGTTAGAGCATATTCATCTTTCTCCAATTCTCTGCTATTTTTATCTGACAACAGAACAGGAAATATTATGTACTTTTTTTTAGTATAGTTACCACACCAACAAAATATTCTGAAAACTTGTTATAACGAACAGACATTCTCACCACTTGGCCAACCATTTATGCCAAAAGTGTGAGTTTTTGAAATATTCAAAAATACTTTTCACACCCAGACTAAACTGAACTTGTTCTGTGCTGTCTATTGGTATGGGATAATAATTAACATACCATAATTATTAATCCTGAATGTCCATTATTTTAATGGATGGTATGAACCGAATATGCAAAAACTATAATATTGTCAGCCAATCATGAGATCCGGTTGTATTAGTTAATGAACTATTTAAGACTCTGACACTTCAAATATATATATATATTTTTTTTTGCATCTGCATGGATAATGCCAAAAGTAGCAATGTAGTCTTTCTATGAATTTAATAAATGGGAAAGCACATTTGTTTATAGTCTAAAACATGTAACTTTTTAACTGCTTAACTTGAAGTAGAATATTTCTTGCATTAATAAATCAAGGTATTGTCTTTTCTTCTACTCTAGCTCACTCTCATTTTACATTTTAAAATATAGAAAATGTTAAGCTTTAGATACTCCTTCATAGTATACATCATATTCTGATCAGTGGATTATATACATTATTGACAGTCAAATATATACATGACATGAGCCTTGTTGGAGCGTTAAGGCCCTTGATATACATAGATATATTTCAATAAATAATTTCATTTATAAAAAGTTTGGTTATTCCCTCTTTGTCCACAAGCTGTTTCAAAACTAAAATACACAATATAAATGGAACTGCAGATAGTTTGAATAGGATGGTACTTTTGGCCAGCTGCATTATGCCACCAAGCTGATTAGATTTTTATAGAACACTCCTGGGTAAGGAGGCGGGCTGCAGACCATCAGCCAATCAGGCCTGTGCACTGGAAAAAAATATTATTGGTTTCCTTACACCTACACTGTCCGACTGAGCAGTTCAAGGGCCCAAGAACCCTCAGAGAAAATACATTATTTAGAATATATTTTAAAATTAAATAAAATATTTAAAACTCACAGTACATAACTGGATTTAACTGATGATTTAAAAATCTAATCAGCCTACACTGTTATATACGTTATTGGGTTTTACACATGTAAGTTCTTCCAAGATAATTAAACAAATTGTGAAACAGAGAACAAAAAACAGGTGCACTAAATTGTTTTTCTTAAATAAATCATATAACAAAACTGCTTTTTCCATTCTATATTGTTGAATAAGCAAAAACTCTTGTTCTGGCAATATTTTAGGGCATTGCTTAAATGAAACATTATTGAACTACTTCCACTACAACTAAATAATTGTAAAGAGTTAAAGCCACGTTTTGGGGGGTCTGGGCATACCCTGGAAAACATATTTTCATCATGTATTTTTAGTGTATTAATCTGTGTAAAATCTATCAAAATTAGGTTATTTTTGGTCAAGGTTGGCTAAAAGTAAACCTGTCTCATAAAAAGTAAAACTTGGCTAAAAGTAAACCTGTCAAGGTTGGCTAAAAGTAAGCCTGTCTCAAATTAAAATTTGACGGATATATGCTCAGGTCAGAAACAACTGGGCTTCCCCAAAAAAATATGTTTGACTCCCCCCCCCCACCCCCCACAAATGTCAGGGCCTTGCTCTCCCTGGTGTCTTGAGACTATGAGACTCCATCAAGTAAGACCCTGGAGCATTGAGACTACATCAGGTAAGACCCTGGGGCATAGAGACTACATCAGGCAATACCCTGGGGCATAGAGACTACATCAGGCAATACCCTGGGGCAT